>JASDQU010025997.1:5133-16046 GCA_032191745.1 Picea mariana | reverse complement strand
AATCCCACTCATAGAATATTTCTAAAAGCACAATGCGAAATACAAAATATCTCACCGAATTCTATTAATCCAAACACAAACTTGTGTAGCTTTACCTAAAAAAAAAACTACCTCGACAAGCTAAGAGGCAAGATCCTAAGAATTAGTAATGAAAATACAATAATGTATCTAGTTGGTGATAGGATCTCAACTAGTTACAAGAATATGAGACTAACTCAACTATTTCTTGAAAATATGAAACAAAAACGATTCATCACTCTCCAAACCACAATAATACTTTCTTGCCAAAACAAAAAGGACAAATACATATGCCAAGGATAAGGACTTGAATCCCTATCACTAGGAATCGCATCTAGTCATCAAATAACCATCACACTATATACCATTGTTTTACACAACACAAGGAATATTTTGCCCTTCTTTTCTTAATGTCCCATCTAGGATTCCAATGCTCCTAATTTAGGTATAAACTACCCAATATGTTGAATGCCTTTTGCAAATAACCTATAAAATACTCTTCTAAAGGGATCTTCAACATTAAAGAATCCTATGGTATCACAGCCTACTTCCATCAAATGGCTAAGGAAGGTATATGGAGAAACATATGGACAACCAACTTATGGAGAAACCTAAGTGCTTCCTTCTATTTAGTGGCTCATAAATGCATCATAACATGGGAAAACCTCAAAAAATAGGATTCATTGGGAATTTCGTTTGCCCATGATGTATCCAAACTAAGGAGACCATGGAACACCTGTTCAACCAATGCCATTTCAGTTTGAATATAAGGGATCAAGAATCTCAAGTGATGTGCACAATGGACCATCATATAGACAATATTCCCAACACAATCTCCAGTTGGCATCGCTCGACCTACAAAAATGTCATCCTCAATAGAATCTGACATATATTTCTAGGCTTCATTCTATGGCATATCTAGAAGGAGCACAATAGAATGATTTTTTATTCACTTTAAGCTCCTTGGATTTCTATTTGGCCTAAAATTCATCACAACATTGTGGAAACTGTGAGAAAAAATAAATGGTGGACTAGAGAAATGAAGTGTGGACTCAAACTCTCTGCTATCCTCTCCCAATGTGCCTCTGTGCTCTATGTTTTCATTGTTGAGGGTGTGGGGAAGAGGGCCTTCTTGCAAGACCTGTGGCTCCCATCAGAAAATTCCCATGCATTATTCAGATGTAAGTGATTAGAGTAGGACTGAGGCACAGAGGGAGGATGCTCCTTTGATCCCTCAAGAGACTCACGTCCGCAATTCACCACAAGTTGATGAAGACTTGGACTTGTTTTTTCGAGTCTAATCAATTGAGGGTGAGGGCCTCCCACTTCGAGGCGACACTTGATGGAATTTGAAGGTCTGTGCAGGTCAGGCTCCTTCCATTGAGGAAAACCCTCTTCTCCATGGAGGTATTTTACATCAAAAGAGTGATGTAGGAGCATCTCTCCAAGCCAGCTACATGCTAGCTAGCTAGCACATCAAAGAACGTGTTCAATGGAGAAGACAAGGGAAACCCTCTCACTTTCAAATTTCAAATTTTGAAATTGTATTTAATGATTGTAAAGCCTAAGAGCCAAGCCGTGCCTTTGAGCAGGATGTAGTTAATGTCACCTTTAATGGTTGACGTGTTGATGGGGATCTAGATCTGATTCGGAATAGATGGCCCATTCATTGTAATTCATTGTAATTAATGAGAGTTGGTGAGAATGGAGGGAAGACCTTGAGGAGCCCCCTTTTGTAAAAATATCTTCTTTTTGTTTTCATTAGACAATAGAGAGGAAGAGAGTAGAAGTTTATAGAGAATAGGAAAAAGAGAGGAGAGTCGAGACTCTGTTGCAATCCGAGCTTGAACACATTGTAATCAGGCATTTCATATTAATACAAACATAGTAGTTTTTCCTACATATATGTGTTTTTAGGTCTTTATGTGTTCATTCATGTTGTAGATGTATGTTAAGTTCCATCTGTAGGAGATAGATAGATTTCCCTATCTGTTGAGCTCTTTGATTTCAGTTCTGGTTCTTTGAGGCTTCATGCCAGAGGTTGCATGATAGAACGTTGGGGGTTCTGTAAGCCAGTGCAAGGAATGCACTTATGAATTCTGTGGAGATTAGACAGAGACATACCAAGAGGGTGCACTATCTAGAGTCATTGACTCAAGGAGGAAGCCTCAAGGTTGTTGAATACCTTGGAGGTAAGACTATGCAGAGGAAGGCATAGAGAAGACAAAATGTCTGTAGGTTCTGTAGAGATTTTCCAGGAGGGCATCGAGCGAGTGGAAGGAGTGCACAAGAGGACCTCTATTTCAAGTTCATGGAAGGAAGAACATATGAAGCTCTGTGAAGCTCTACTAAGAGGGCATTGAGCGAGTGCATAGAGTGCATATAAGAACTCTATTTTGAGTTTAGTGAGAAGACAGAGTCACTGAGGATTCTAGAGAACTTTGTAGGTGGGCATCAAGTTGGTGCAAGTGTGCACAGAAGGAAATTTTGTTTGAGTTTAGAGAGGAGAGATGTGTCAAGGAGTGACATTCACAGGGTTACTGAATACCCTGTAGGCTCTGCAAGGTGTGCATCGAGCAGAGGAATGCCAGGTGGGCGTAGAGATTTTTCTTTCTAAGAAAACTTCTCGAGTATGAGTTTAGTGATAAACTCAACAGCACAAGGAGTGTGTGAATAAGAACTTGTCTGAAGTTCTTAAGATCAGAAGGAATAGCACAAGGAGTGCGCTCAGAGTGAACTTGTCTCAAGCTCAGAAGCTCAGGAGGAATAGTGCCTTTGCATACAGAGAAATAGTCGAGAGGAGAACGAAGTCGAGGAACCCTTTGAAGTTTCAAAATCGACACAACTCAGCAGGGACAACGTCCCTAGAATATAGGTGGGAATCAAGGATACAGGATTCACAAAAAAAGCAAAGGTCGAGGCTTTTGAAAATTCGGAAATATTCCAAGGGGAAGGAAGAAGCGTGAGCTCAGGAGAGAATAGTGGCCGTTGATTCAGGGACTAGAGAATAGATCTGGACCGTTGAGTTTTGTGTCTAGGCAGTAGGAGGAGAGAGCGCAGAAGAACAGATCTGGGCCGTCAGATCTAGCGCAGAGAGCCGATAGTCATTGAATCCAGGAGAAGGTGCATGAGGTTTAACCCTCGTATATGCAAAGGAGAGGACTCATCAAAGTCCCAAAAATATCATGACCATCCATCATCAGAGGACACATGGCAGAGATCTAGAAGCCCATCATGGTTTCAGATACTAAGAGTCTAAGGAGGAAGAGTCCCGAGATAGGAAGTCCCAACTCCTGAAATCTCGAAAGCATCAGGACCATTCATTGCAGGAGGATACATGGTAGCGGTCGAGGTTCAGGGAAGTCCCCAAAAGGAGGATTTCATCATTTTGGACACTGGGCATGAAAAGGGTAAGAGTTCGGGACTCTTGACCAAAAAAATCTCGAAAGGATCTGAGTCGTCGGATCAGGGGAGGCTATGAGCTATTGATCTCCATTTAGAGTGGAAGATCAACATTCCAATCTTTGGTACTTCGCTATTTCGGATACCGGGAGTTAGAAGGGGCAAGGATTGTTCCAAACTTGCATCGTGAAGTCCCGAAATGAGAAAAAATGAAAGTATATGGAGGAATAGCATTGGGTCACGGGACAGGGTCATGTGGACAGGATCCAAGCGGGGAGCTTCTCACTCACAAGCCCTTTCGGGTTTTGACATTTCAGCATTTTGGGGTTCGACTTTTCGGTACTTATGATGACAAGGAGTCAGGGATCTTGTTATTGAAAACCTCGAAGTCATGAAACCCGAAATCCCTTTTAGGAAAATGTCGTGGTCATATCTGGTGGTCATGTGGAGGTGAAGACTCACACCTGGTGCATTTCTTGTGTCAGTGGAGTTTTCCTGAAGGACCTGTGGATCGAATTCGTGGGGTTCCAGTGAGGGCCTGAAAGAACTAATTCAGTTCTGCAGATTCGAAGGAGAACGATCCTATGTGGACACTCGGCCCGAGGGTCGGGAGGTCTATGTCAAAGAGCGATGCCCAAACAACAAACCTGCTAAAGGAGGATTAATAGAAGAATAATGGAAAATCATCTTCGACATGTGCAGACATATGGTGAGCATGAATTTCAAAATGGACCAATTGGTTGCCAAAATTTCATTGCTACTCCGTTAACAATCTTTTCAGATGACGACTCATCTAGAAGAAGACCAGTTTTGCCCATAAGGGCCTTCGATGGATGCCCCATTCTGGATCCTATTTCATGACCAAGTTCCTCCATAGAAGTTTTGTAGCGCGGGATGTATTAGGTGTCTTTTTTCAGTTTTTTAGTCATTAGGATTTTAGTGTTCTCTGTTTTGAAGTTCAAGTCTAATTATTTCTTATTTCAAATTAGAGCTTAGATACAAAACAATAGCCTTGTTAAGAAGAATAATATATCTCTTTTGAACCCATTTTTGGACTTGAGTTGGTTTCCAACTGTTGTTCCTAAGTTTATACTTTAAGGCTCTAAAGTATATCGTTAAGGCATCCAAAAAAGGTACAGATAATTAATGAGTAAAAAGAAAAAGTTTAAAGGAAACTGAGGTCAAGGTTGATTCCTTAACTGTCTCTATCTAGCTTCCCATTGTTCTTGAATGCTAATATCCCTTTCAATTGCAACCCATCATCTTTCAAGTTCTACCCRTGTATTTRTTGTTTGTAAGATGTTATTGAATAGGTTTAACACAATGCTTGTTTGATCTGATAGACCAGGTTCTTTATTGGGTTGTCTGGTAACCGGAACACTCATGAAAGTTGAGGGTTTCTTTTTTGTAAATCAAGAATATTTTCGAGGGTCGCAAAGGGTCGCAAATTTCTAGTTCAAAATTATAAAAATAGCACTTCCAAATTATGAATTAATAGTATAACARAAATAAAGGCCTTTTCTAGTATCTGAGTCAAATTTTAAAGGAGACARTGGATGGAAAGAAGAAAAAGGAAACATGTAGTTGTATAACAAAAATGAGGCATCAATTTAAGAAGAATCCCATTTTAAGTTAATGCAAGAAAACAGATGATAAATTTGTAGAAGCATACAGTTTCAGAGTCCTCAAACATTCATAGGTCTTATATCTAAAAGCTGATACAGAGGAAAAACTGCAAATGATTAGATAATCTGACTATTTTAATTACTATAATAGAAATCACCACATGAAACACTTCAAACGAAAGTATGGAATAAAAAATAGAATGACAGAGAAACACATAACTCATGCTTGACCAAATCTGGAATCTTTAATCTATATTGTATTAATTCAGGCAAAACGAAGTTATCTCTTTACAATCCCTCCAGAAAAAATCCTCTTCTTAGTCTTGAAATATTACATTTATACAAAACCACCAATCTTAGGACGGTTGGTGAGTTCCTAATTCTTAGAGTATAACTATTTGTTGAAAAGTAGATCCAAAACCGTTTTCATGATCTTCTTCATTTTTCCATTTTCTGGGAAGTAAATCCCTTCCAAATAATGCTTTTACTTTGTCGACGACTCTTCTTCTTTTGATTCGATACATTTAATTCATTTCTCCAGAAACTGTGTAGAATTTATGGGGGGTTCTAGAAAATCTCTTTCCTCGAGCAGATAAACCTTTCTCTAAATCTTAGAAAGACAGTCATCGACTCATTTATCTGTAAAATTTATTGACTGCAGCTTCAAGTTTGGCTCAACTAACAACCTGTCCATTAGGGTGACATCGATTTTTCTTAGTTGTGAAATTTCCATTTGGATTTCACTCAAATTTTCCCTAAAATTTAATTGATGGCCTACAATATTGATCTGTCCCAAAAGTCCTATACATTGGCCTTTTCCAATATTTAATGACCCTTTGTCTACAAGATCAAAAAATTCTTCACGGTCATCTATGGTTTCTTTGGCTATTCTTTTTCTTTCAGTTATGTTGGTCTCCCATAGCTTGAGCATGAAGTCACCTCTAATTTTCTCTGTGGTTGATACTTTCGTAGTTTTGGGTACGTCTTCACCCGTCGAATATATAATTTCCTTTTAGAGAGAAATCCTCACTGTTTTGGCTTCTTTTTCTCTTAGGATGATATTTTCAACTGCTTTGGCTTCTTTTTCTCTTAGGATGATATTTTCAAAGGCATTATCTACTTCTAGAAAATAATTCTGAATAATTTCTATCTTGGAAATCAATTTCCATTGTTCAATTTCTATTTTTGAATGCACTTCTAATGACTGGGCCTGGAAAGATTTTAAGTCTATAATTTGATCTTCCATTGATATTAATCTAGCCTACAACTATTCTGCGTGCTCCTTTTGTTGAGTGATCTATAGCTAATTTGTTTGTATTTCCTGGCTCATTTCGTCCAAACTCGTTTTGAGTGATTGAACCTATAACCTTTCAGCATCCCTTGTCTGCTCCAAACTTTTACTCATTTCTTCTCTAATGCTTTCCTCAATATTCTTTAATTGCTCTCTCAATTGTGATATGATTTTATCACTCTTCTTTATCCTTGTTATGATTTTTCCTACGGTAAAAAAGTTTTCTGTTGCCATGGCTCCCATGGAACCTGCTACCTTTGTAGCAAAATCTTCTTCCTCCAGATTTTGTCTGTCTATCAGGACTTTATTTTTTTTAACCATGTTCCCCTCCCTCTTATGCATCTCCTGTTTCAGGATGACCTTCCTTTTTCTACTGAAAAAATAATCGGAAGGAGGAATCTCATCTATGGGAGTGGAGGTAGGGTCATCAACAAAAAGAGCTCCCGTCTCTAGCAGTCCAAAAGTGGACTATAAGGGTGTTAAGGAGGTTATGGAACTCCCTAGCTCCATAGATCCTTTCCCTCCTGTCGCCTTAGGCATTTTGACATCAACCTTTATTGATGAAGTGGGAGTAGGCTTACCGGACTTCGGAGGTCTCCCTAACCTTTTCTCTTCTTTGGTCTTTTTTCTTGGTGGAGGCCTTTCCGCATCCTATAGGGCCTTTTCATGATTTCCCTTCTTTTGTGCTTCCTGATCGAAACCTGGTGGAACACTTTCTTGCTCGAAACCTGGTGGAACGCTTTCTTGCTCCTAGGGGAGGGTAATTTCTTCCCCTTGAATTACTGCAGGCAGAACACTCCGTCGATGCTTCTGCAAGGTCCGAAAGCTGACTTGCAGATCGGACAACATTGTTTGTACTCTTTCCAACACTTCTTTATAATATTTGGTCCCTTTGAACACATCATCCCAAGGGGACTCCTCATGTTCATAGGCTTTCATATTGCAGTGTATCAAGTGTTTATTCACTAATTGATAAGGGTCATGCCTTTTGTACTMAATATTTACCAGYTTCATTTCTTTGAGTGCTTTTGCTTCCACCCTAGAATGTCCCAAATTTAGTAATGAAAATTTCCCGATGTGCACAAGGAAGATTGGCCAGGACTTCTTTTGAGTTGTCTTTAGCTCTATTCCAATACCTCCTTTTAYKATTTGGTGTGCCACTTTCCTACACACTAGTCTATCTGGAAGGAATTTTGGAAGCACGTGAGGGGGGATTGAGCACCCATAAACCCTGAAGTAGRAGRAGMTTTATTCAATGAACTAGTCTACTATTTKCTTGAGGTTATTTGAAACTGCATCAGAAATGCAAGGAGGGTCACAGCCGAAAAACATTTTATGCATGGGTATCACCACGAAATGGCAAATTTTGTAAAATGATTTTTTTGCATTTTCTTCCCACAGCTTAGAGTGATATTTGTGAATGGGTTCAGGGCAGGTTATGTTCCAACTCCAATTCATTAGGGAAAATGAAGTCATAAAACAAATTGTGTCCATGAGGTACGCTGACATGTAGAAGGCCATTGGTTGACCTCGGTCTCCTGCAGCTCTGTAATCTGAAATCTCTTTGGCTATATTATCAGATAAAATCTTGTCCTAGTTGAAACTATACCCTTCTGATGCTTCTTCTAAAGAGGGCACCCATTCTGCAGGGAAATGACAGGGATTCTTTTTGCTGAAGAGTCTTGAAAACATCATGGCTATATAAACCATGTACTCATTCAGTGAGGCTTTGGCATAAATTCTGTGGGTATCAGCCCTAAATTTCGATGCACATATCCACCAACCTTTGATTAAATCAGTGTAAGTTTGGTCTGCCTCAGTGCATTCCTTTCTCTGGAATTCAACTATAAATTTGACATTGTAAATGAAATTAGGATTGGGTGAGATTTTGTACATAACCTGGATATGTTTAGGTCTGAATGATTGGATAATGTCTCCTTGGTCATTTAAAATGCTTCTCGTCAGAATATCAACCTTGTCCAAAGCCCAACTGACCATGTCGTTGTACGGCATGAGCCGTGGGCATGTTGCAATTTTGTGAAGCTCTGATTCTGCTATGTTCTGAAGGTGAATCTCAAAATCACTAGGGGAATTTTTCATCTCGTAGTCCAGATTTCCATAAATCTGTCTCCATGATTTAATTGAGTCGATAGCATGTGGTGTGGTGTCTGATATGACATCTCCCTCTGGGATGGAAATATCTGTTGTATCTTCACTCTTCTTGGGTCCCATCTTTGGTGCCATGACTCTGTATTGGAAATAAAACCTATCACAGAAGAGAGGTGTGAAAGCTCGGCTGTATTATCCTATTTCTGATAGAAAAAGTGAGAATAAGTTTCAAAACACAGACCTCTAGTTTTATTTTAACTCATTTTATGGTGAAAGTACTGACGCAACTATCAAGAATTTAGTACCTTTAATGCGGAGAATATCTCTGAGATACATATTTGTGTTGCAGAACTCACGATCTATCCGTTATTAATGTGGTCATATTTCAACAATTCTCAAACCAACATTCAAAAAACTTCTTTTAACGGAGGCCGAAAAGAAAGTACTTAAGAAGTCTAATTACCATTTAATGTATTTTTAAAATGAAGTTAGTTCTCTTTAAAATTTGGTATTGAGTCAGGACTTCACGTTTTGGGGTTTCAGGGATCGCAGTTACATGAGGTATGGAGCCGCGGAGCTGACATGCCTACACCTCGATGCTCGTTTTCCTGCTCTGTCGATTCTTCCACCGGACTTGTCTATGTCGCAGGCGGGGTCGATGAGCGTTGCAACCCTCTGGCGGCTGCAGAAGCTTATAACGTGGAGGAAGACAAGTGGGAAATTCTGCCTCGTATGATCCAACCACATAGCCTGGGATGTGACGGTGTTTTCATCTAAGGTAAATTCATGGTGTTCACCGAAGACAGAAGTGCAGAAGTTTTCGAGCCGAGTGCGGGGACGTGGAGAAGGTGGGAAAATATGAGATTCGGGGGAGATCTATGGAAAAAATGTGTAGTTTCTTCTTCTAGGGAGTTGTACGCTTTCAGTGATGAACAACAACAGGTAATGAAGTATGATGGTGAGAAAAATGTTTGGACTATTGTGGCTTTTCTTCTGCAATCTGCTCGCTTCCTTAATTGTGTTGCACAGTTTGGCGACTGGATTTTTGTAGCCGGAGGCCGCCTCCGGAAAATTGTGACTTATCTGTTTAACCCGTTAACCGGGGAGTGGTTTGAATTCAACCTTGGTTTTTGGGAAGACTATTTCATAATTGCAATAGCAACGGTGGAGATTTAAATACGATTAGATAAAGCAGCGACTGTTTGTTTCATGTAGTTATTTGAAACTGTTTGTTTCTTGCATGGCTGCAATTTGGAGATGCACAGAGTTTAGTGAGTGATTTTTAATATGTTTATTTCACTTATTTGGAACTGTTTATTTTTGAAATGTAATTTGGAGATATACGGATTTTTAGTGAATGATTTTTAATATGTTTATGTTAATAGATTAATAATAATAATGATATTTTATTTTTTAAGGTTACCGCTAAGTTATTTTAGGGAATGATTCTTTATATGTTGAATGTTGTGTTTATGTTAATAGATTAATAATGAAGATAATAATAATCTATTTTTTAGGTCAAGGATGTATGGAACTTTTATCCATGTTAAATTCAAGCTACTTCTATGTCCATTTTTTTTTCCTGAAAAGAGGGAAAATTTCTCCCTAGTTAGCTTACTCCTTCTAGCAACTGCTAAAGTCTATGGAAATATACATACCCTACCTCCTTTGGATTTGAACTTGTAATGTCTTAGGAGGAAACATATGAATTCCATTAATAAAACATAGTAATATCGATGAATTCCATTATTAAAACATAGTAATAGACTTGGCTTATTTTCTCACTTAAATTCCATCTCTCAAATCCCAAATTTGTCATGCTTAAAATCCCAAATTTTAATTTTTCAAACTCCATCCGTGATATCCTAAATTTTAATTGTTGAAAGGTGTTTACGATTTAGATCTCTGAATGAAAAAATATTGACTCTTTTACCTCGGCTACCCTTCAAACATTCTCTCATTGTAATTCTATATTCGTAGAATACCCCAAACCACGCCCTCACTGCCAAAATGACCAAACAACGAATAATTCACAAAAGTAGAAATCAGGGGATTTAAAGGATCAGTGGCATTTCCAATGGTAAGAACGTTTAGACTTTTTGTAAATTCAAACTTCAATGAAAATGTTTTTTTTTTTTTACATAAAATTTCTTAATATAATTATTATAATATGATTATTGATATACTAAATGTTGATGTAAATTGGGGAGAAATTCAATTATAACATTAACACAGTGACAAATGTTATTTTTTACTTAAATGCATTTAGGTGACAATGGTTATTTTTCACTTCAATACATTCATGAATGTATATGAGTAGAATAAACTTATTTTAGATTTATTTTCTCTTTAAAAATAAATTATCACTTTGAAAAACTATAATACTAATATTATATATCAATATGTATAATAGTGATACCATAGAGTAGTGATATTATATAGTAGTGAGTTTAATTCTTTTTTAAAGA
>JASDQU010025996.1:0-24629 GCA_032191745.1 Picea mariana | reverse complement strand
CTTCTTGCATCCGCCTTATTCTATTTTATTGAAAGGCCTTATTAATATTGACCTTTATTACATCCGAATATATTGTTCTACCTATGTGCGGGGTAGGACCCTAACATTGCCTTTGGTGGATGATTGAAGTGGTGGAGGTCCAACTAGAAGGGAATTATTTTCTCGGTTTTGAGACATGTCGACACGAAAGTTTGTCACTCATAAACTTATGTTGATCATATTTTAATAGAAATACTCTTTTCTCATCCAATTAATGTCTTGCAAATATATGAATCGTTATTCCATGGGCATATTTTTTATGAATATTGATGGATTATGCTATTATATGTGCTAACTTTATATATTATCACCATATGCTTTTGTATCTTAGTTGTTGAGGACAAGCTGCAAGTGTATAAATTTGAGTCGAGTGCTCAACGGTGGACTTCATTGAATGTCCAGACGAGGTAGTCTCTTTATCTTGTCTTGTTAGCATGTTTGTTTATATAGCATACTTGAGATTAGATTTGATTTATGTAGTAATTTCCGTCTTGTGTTTTACCCCATGCCATAGAGTGATTTTCCTCGTAACAGTACTCCCTATCTAGCCTTGGCCAAAACAACCTTAACTTGGATTAAAAATTATAATAAAAAAGTAGAAACCATACCAATCCAAGAAAACCTTTTAACATGCCAAATTAAACCTCCACATTAGAAAAATAATGACCTCCAAGAGATAGTGCACCATCATCATCCTCAGCCATAACCAAAAATCATTATTCCAAAGAAAAAAAGGCAAAATACTCCAAGTGTAGCGAAACTGTCAGTCCAAGTACTTCTCACAAGAGGGAGAGTTATCATAAAATGAGATATTATGATATCTATTTATACAAAATGTCACTAACATAGTTTTTCCACATAATTAAGGGTAAACCACAAGACTAGGGGTCAACAACCCTAATCTTTCCCCTTTTACAAAGTAATATTAAAAAAACAATTTAATTTCACTTTTGCACAAAGAAAAAGCCGTAGTTATATGGATATCACTCCTTTAGGGGACGTTTTGGCACTAGGAGAAGGTCTTTAGTGATGTAGGAGTGTATAAAGGCTTCTCAAAGCCACATGTCAAGTATCCAAACAAATTCCTTCATGATAAAGGCTCAATTCCCTCAAAACTTCCTTGTCCCAATGCATGTCAACCTCACGACCAAACCCTAACCCACCCAGGTGATGTCATGCCGCTAAAGGTGACGTTTTTCCTCTCCTAGGGAAAAATTTTGGCATGTGGGGGCTTGGTTATGTCATCCAAGTAATATTTTAGGCCTTCAAAGATTTATCTCTCTCATCCTGCATGCAGGCCCTTGGCATCCACCTATGGGATTCAAGCCCCATGGAAGCCTAAGCTAGGCTTTTTCTTCCAAAACTATCCACCAAATAGGTCCTACAAAGACAAACAAGCACACCCTCCAAGGATATCAAGTCATAACATCATGATAAGTGAATCCAATCAATAAACGAGCCGCCTAATCATGTGCATCAAAGATCACTATGTCAAACAATTAAGTGCTCAAAGACATTATGTGACTTTCCAAGCTTGAATATGGGAGGGTTGACGAGGTGTCCTATTGGGTAGATCTTTCCATAGGTCAAGGAAAGTTTCCAAGATATCCCTCTCTAATCCATGTAAATTAGGTGAAGTGGTTAGGGTCAAGAATGAATGGGCATAGGTCTCATGACATACAATAGGTCGTAGTGTCTCATTCATGGGTGCCTTTGTAGAGGGTGTGTGGTAACTTCCTTTGCAATGCACTTTTTCCAAGCCCGTTATTTTTCCATTCTTTGTTTCTTTCATAAAATTTAAGGAAAATTTGAAGGTCACTTCCCTGGCATGGTGTCCAAATAATGACAGTTTCATCCACAAATACCTAGTGTAAATGAGAAGGGTGGACCGTGATGGGACCCCCTTTCTCTCAGCCATGTAACTGAGAGCCATTGCCCTAGCTTGGTGACTAGATGATGGTAATGTCATACCACTAGATATCCATGGACATGATAGGTTGGCTCATGATGAGACCTCCCATCCTCCAACTAACCTTTTAAGCATTCTTAATCATATTTCTTGTGGGTACCCCTTTTCTCAAAGATAAACATTTCATTTCTTTCTTGGGTGATCCTTGGGTCAAGCATCTAGAAGGTTCATACATAGGCTTTTATCTTTTACCCAACATAAATCCCTATGGGCCTTCATCCCATTCATTCCCATAGAATGAGGGACAAACCCTTCTTGGGCCAATACACCCTAAAATCCCAAGAGATAAGGAAATGGGGGGAAATAGTGATGAATAGTTGTAAGTATGGTCGAAAAGGGTACGATGGATATTCAAGGGATTTCCTAGTAGCAAAATCATCCCCAAGGAAGACCAGTTACTAGGGAACAATGTCAACCACCAAGGCGAAGCAGGGAAAAATGAATAATATCCAAGCATATATCAAGAAATGTAAAGAAATCTAAGATATAACATACTTAAATGCCTCAAATATTGAAATGATGCTCACAATAATATTGACTTGTACCTCATGCAGCAAGGCCCACTTCCTTCTAGAATCCAGCTGGTGTGGTGGTTTCCATCTGAAAATCTACGACCTTTGTGGTGGTGAGAAGGGTATCCATTTGTGAAAAAGGATACTGCTAGTCATGTAGTCTCTCGTCACTCCATATCTCCAACCTAAGGGCCTTGAGACATAATCTCCTTAGTTATCCACAAAATGGGGATAATATCTCTCTCCTACTTAGGGACATGTGCTCCCCGTAGAGTGCATGAGAACCACAACATCTCTTGGTAGACCTGTTCCTTACAAAACCTTATAAAAATGGATCAGAGCATCTAGGGTGGTGTTATCACCCTTCATCCACACACACACACACACACACACACACACACACACACACACACACACACACACACACACATATCCAAAATGAAAACTAATCTAGAAAAGATAAATTTTGACATTTTTTCAAAAATTTCTAAACTGAGCATGAAGTCAATATGAAAGTAGAGAAAAATGAAAATGAAATGCATTTAAACTAATATGAGCAATCAATATGAAAATGTCAGGGAAGCAAGATGACCTACCTACTTACCTAGGGAATGSGCGCTGAAGAAKTCATGTGTCRCCTTGGAAATAATGTTTGAGGACAGATCCATTAACRGGTAGTRTCATCCTCCTCCCTTYTGCCTTGGATAAGTAGAAAGAGTATGGCCCAGACACTTCCTCTATTTTGTAGGGGCATAGCCAAAGACTGTCAAACTTTTGATACATCCCAAGTTTTTCTCTTCTTTTTTCCCACAGTAARGATTTATCCCCTTCCTTGAAGTTCCTTTGTCTTGCCTTTCGATCACAAGTCCCTATCACTTTCTCTTGATTCTTTTCCATTTGATCGAAGTCCATTCTTCGAGTTTCATCCAATTCCATGAGCTAATCGATTCACCCCTGCAATGCTTCTTTATCTGTACTGAATTGTTGGGACATTTGTAATGCTGGAATTTGGAGATTTATATGCAAGTGAGATTATAACYAGTACACCAACTAAAAAGGAGTCTTTTTGGTGGAAKTCTTGGTAGTCRTGTGGTCRGCCCAYAGGGTGTACTTAATTTTTCTAAACCAAATCTTCTTGTTTTCTCCAACAATATTTTTGACAATGTTCATAATGTTTTTATTGTTGTATTCTTCCAATCCATTCCCCTGAGGATAAAAATTTGAATAATGTGATAAAACAATCTCATACCTAAAGAAAATCTCATTGAAGTCCATTGATCTAAAGGCTTTAGAGTTGTCGGTGGTTACCTTAACAGGGACACCAAATCTAGTAATAATATTTTCCTCAAGGAATTTCATCACAACTTCTTCCATTTCTTTCTTTGTTGGGATAGATTCCACCCATATAGTTAAGTAATAAGTAGTGATCAAAATCCATCGGTATTCGTTACTAACACACACACACACACACACACACACACACACATATATCCAAAATGAAAACTAATCTAGAAAAGATAAATTTTGACATTTTTTGAAAAATTTCTAAACTGAGCATGAAGTCAATATGAAAGTAGAGAAAAATGAAAATGAAATGCATTTAAACTAATATGAGCAATCAATATGAAAATGTCAGGGAAGCAAGATGACCTACCTACTTACCTAGGGAATGCGCGCTGAAGAATTCATGTGTCACCTTGGAAATAATGTTTGAGGACAGATCCATTAACAGGTAGTGTCATCCTCCTCCCTTTTGCCTTGGATAAGTAGAAAGAGTATGGCCCAGACACTTCCTCTATTTTGTAGGGGCATAGCCAAAGACTGTCAAACTTTTGATACATCCCAAGTTTTTCTCTTCTTTTTTCCCACAGTAAAGATTTATCCCCTTCCTTGAAGTTCCTTTGTCTTGCCTTTCGATCACAAGTCCCTATCACTTTCTCTTGATTCTTTTCCATTTGATCGAAGTCCATTCTTCGAGTTTCATCCAATTCCATGAGCTAATCGATTCACCCCTGCAATGCTTCTTTATCTGTACTGAATTGTTGGGACATTTGTAATGCTGGAATTTGGAGATTTATATGCAAGTGAGATTATAACCAGTACACCAACTAAAAAGGAGTCTTTTTGGTGGAAGTCTTGGTAGTCGTGTGGTCAGCCCATAGGGTGTACTTAATTTTTCTAAACCAAATCTTCTTGTTTTCTCCAACAATATTTTTGACAATGTTCATAATGTTTTTATTGTTGTATTCTTCCAATCCATTCCCCTGAGGATAAAAATTTGAATAATGTGATAAAACAATCTCATACCTAAAGAAAATCTCATTGAAGTCCATTGATCTAAAGGCTTTAGAGTTGTCGGTGGTTACCTTAACAGGGACACCAAATCTAGTAATAATATTTTCCTCAAGGAATTTCATCACAACTTCTTCCATTTCTTTCTTTGTTGGGATAGCTTCCACCCATATAGTTAAGTAATAAGTAGTGATCAAAATCCATCGGTATTCGTTACTAGAGTTTTCTTTGAATTCACCAATGAAATCTAGTCCCCACTTTTGAAAGGGTGCTTCCACAATGACTGGCCTAAGGGGGAGGGAAGGAAGGCATTTCTTGTCGGTAAAAAATTGACACAGTTGACAAGATCTATCATATCGGTGTGTGTTAGAGAAAATAGTAGGCCAATAGTATCGTTCCCTTAAAATATTATGGGTAGTGGTGTGTGCTGCAAAATGGCATCCACAATGCCCTGCATGGAGGTCGATCATTAGTTTATCAACTTCTTCTTTGTCAACACATCTAAGTATGACCCCATATGGGTTCCTCCACCTAAGACCATCCTCCATCAGGAGGTACTTCATAGCCTTGAGTCTTAGGTGTCTTCTTTTATGTTCCACTAAATGATCAGGGACTGTGATGCTTTTCAAGTAATAGATGATATATGAATACCATTCATTGTTTTCAATCTCACTTATGACAATGTTGACTTGTTCCTTCTCTACTACCTCAATGGCCTCTTTATTTCTCTCTGTCATCATTTTCTGCAACCCTTTCCCTTTAATTATCTTGGTTGGATTGATCTCCAAATCATATTCCTGTATTTGTGACACCCACTATCCTCTTGATCCAAGGAAATATTGTTGAGACAAAACGTCCTTCACAACGGGGTAGAGGATAAAGGCTCTGATCTTGTTGTATCCCACATAAGTTCGAAAGTGTTTGAGAGACTTGACCAGAGTGTAAGCCTACTTTTTTGTAATAGTGTAATTCAATTCCAAATCTCTAATATTTTTTCTCATGAAAGTGATCGGTTGTTCATCCCCTTGATCATTCTTTTGTAACAATACCCCTGCGATGGTGTCTTTTGAAGCAAAAGAAAAAATGATGAAGTCTTTGGAAAACTTCAAGCTAACCAAGACTAGTGTGATAGTTATTTCCCATTTGATGCATTGAAGGTACAAATCACCTTCACTTTCCCATTCAAAATGAGTGTCCTTCTTTAGTAACTTATTGAGGGGTTTAACCATTTCAGTGAAGTTTTGAATGAATCTCCTGATAAAGTTAATCTGACCAAAGAAGGATTGCAAGGATTTCTTGTCTTTAGGGAGAGGGATTTTCTTGATGGCTTCAACCATGACATGATCTATGATGATTCCATCTTTAGAAATGATATGGCCTATTAACTTACCCTTGTCAACACCAAAAATTTATTTCTTAGGGTTTAGAGAAATGTCATACTCCCTACATCTCTAGAATATAGTTCTTAAGTGTTGGACATGTTGTTCCTTCAGTTTAGAGATGGTGGTTAGATCATCTTGATATATCTCTATAAATTTTCTGATTAGATCTCTGAAAGCATAGTCCATAGCGCGTTGAAAAGTATCCCCTGCATTGGTGAGTCAAAAGGGCATTCTTAAATACTTCTAGGTTCCCAAAGGGGTAGTAAAATCATTTTTTAGTTGATCATCCTTCTTTACTAAAACTTGATTATATCCTGAGAAACCGTCAAGCATGGACATCATCTCTGCACCTGTGACCCTTTGCAAAAGGTATTCCATGTTTGGTAGAGGGTAATTGTCTTTAAGTGAAGCCTGGTTTAAATTTTGGAAGTCTACACATATTCTAATTTCACCAGTCTTCTTCCTTACAATAACTATATTGGATACCCATGATGAATATCTGATAGGATCGATTATTCCTGCCTCAACCATCTTTTGTATCTCCTTTTGTACTTGTGGGGGAACACTTGGGTTCATCTGTGTGATTTTTTGTCTGAAAGGATTTTTACCATCGATGAGGGGAATAGCATGATATATGATGTCTTCTCTGTAGGCCTTTAGATATCCGTAAGACCAAGTGAATACGTCTTTAAATTCTCTTATAAGAGAAATCAGATTTTCCCTTTCATTTCGGTCAAAAATATTATCTAAAGGAACAATATATTTGGGTAGGGGTCATCATCTACATCGACGATCTCAATATTTTATCTTTCATCCAATAGGTTTATTTGGGCTTCAGAGAACTCTCCCTCTTTTTGGAGAAAATGAAGAAGTTGATTGTCATTATCAAAAACTTGCCAATGTTCTACGTTTTTGGGTAAGGAGGGTCTGAAATTTACTTCTACCTTTTAAAGTCTGATTTCTTGAAAAATTTCACGGTTGAAGCGGAAAAAACAAGG
Source organism: Picea mariana (assembly GCA_032191745.1). Lineage (NCBI taxonomy): Eukaryota > Viridiplantae > Streptophyta > Pinopsida > Pinales > Pinaceae > Picea > Picea mariana. The sequence goes on along the minus strand of JASDQU010025996.1, from coordinate 17,437 downwards.
TTTGCTGCCAAGTGATTCTCTTCCCTAGGGATGACCTCAATGAAAATTTGTCAAACTTATTTATGTCATACCACACAACATCCCTATATTGTTTCAACCTTGTTTTTTTAGTAGCGAACTTCTTGCTGACTTGTGAAACAATTAGGTCAGAGTCCCCTTTTACATGTAGGTTCTTGATGTTCATATTGATGGTGAGGTTAATTCCTAGGATAAGGGCTTCATACTCAGAAATGTTGTGTGTGTAGTTGAACTCAATTCTATATAAGAAAAGGGTAGTCTCTTTATCTAGTTATATTAAGACTATCCCCGCACTCGAGCCTTTGCTTGAGTGTGCACCGTCAAAATCCAGGCCCCAAGATCCTTCCTTCTTTTCTTCATCAATGAAAAGGGATTTTTCCAAAATAAAGGTTTTGTCTATTCCTTCTTCTATAACCTGATGGTTTACATTGATATGACCCACATTATTTTCACCTTTGATCCTATCTGGGGAAGAAACGTTCTTCTCACCTTTGATGACTTTAACTTTCGTTTCTTTGAGAGGTTTTGCAAAAACTTGTTGAACGTATCGTGAGGACTTTTCTTCATCTTGTTATGTTTCTTGCCTCCTTTCGATATCCAAGATCTCACTCGATGCACAAGGTGATTTTTCTAATGTTACCTCCATTTCTTCTTCTAGAAGATTGATCATGAGACAAGCTTCCCTTTTAGTTGTTTTTTCTCGTTCCTCATGTAGGTAAGTTCTGACGTCTAAGGGAAATTTTGGTGAGACAAAGTCATCAATCTGATTAATTTGAAGAGTCTCTTTAAGGCACTCTTCTTCTTGCAAGAAGGAGGAGGCTAAGTTTTCTTCTATTTCACATGATCTCTCTTGAGTGTCAAAAAAGTGGTAGGGCATCTCAAAATAAAAACCCATATGGATCTTTCATGGTTGATATATAAGACTTGAGAATGGTAGCTTTGGAAGGTCTTAACTCTTGAGGGAAACACCTCATGAGGTTGTTAAACCTATCATTGAAATCCTTTATATTCTCCTCTGACTTTCTCTTGCAAATGTGGAGTTGATTATACAAGGATTGGTAATCTCTCTTTTTTCCAAATATTTTGATGAAAATCTCTTGAAATAGGTTCCAATTTATGATTTTTCATGGGGAAATACCATCAAACCAATCCTTGGCCTTTCCAAAAAAAGTGTAAGGGAAAATTTTCATCAAGATATCCTCATGCTGGTCACAAGGTTCTAGACTATGAAGGAAAAGATACAAGTAATCTTTAGGTGTAGTGAGATCTTCTATTGAAAAGATGGGTAGCCACTCTTTGAATTCCTTTGGTATTTTATGAGGGGATACGAGGAAATTTGTTATGTCCAAAGGTTTGTGTGCCTCTTCGGTCTATAGTTTCCATGTAACAGTTGTCGAGGTGGGTATGGGTGAGAGAGGAGGCGTGGAGGTAGTAGGTGAGGATGGAGGGCTAGGAGAAGTAGATGGACAATTATGAGAAATGGGTGAGGTTAGAGGACTAGGATTTTTGGGTGAGGCCTTACGACCATTCGAAGGTTTTTTGGGGGTCGGATTATGTTTCTTTTGTACCATGGCGGAGTCACCAAAAAATATTTAGGAAACTATTTATCGAAAAAGGTGGAAAGAGAACGTCCCTTGGGTGGAGTCACTAGGAAAATTGTAGTATACCTAGGGAGGTACCCAATATTACCTCCCTAGGTACACTACACAAGCTAGGGGGAAAAGGATTCGAGATAGCTTTCCAAAGTGTCATTACGGTTCTGAAGAAGATTCAAAATCCTCCCTGACAATGATGTCAAAATGTTATCGCACAAGTTGTAGGTTGGGAAAATCCTAACCCAACCACCAAATGGTGACAAATAAGAGGTCAACTACCCATTGCCACCTTAGTCAGGTGTCCCCATCACTTTAGAGGTGAGGTAGTCATCTCAAGGGGGGAATCCAAGTGACCCTAGGGGGATTGAGATGGAAAAATATGAATATGGATATGATGTCCCTAGAGGTCAAATATAAATGATATGAAGGTCATGGAAACGATTCTTGGGAAGGTACAAGGGTTTCCAAATATGTTGAATAACCTGCAAATGGTGAAATACCTTCCCGAGACAGAAGAAAAACAAGCATATATTGTAATATAATCAATTGGACAAGTAAGTGAACCTTGTTGTCCCTAATAGAAGATGTTAGTAAAAATGTATATCAGAAATAAAATGGCACCATAATTTTCAAGATAAACTCTATAAATTAGGTGAAAGATACAAGGGAAAGACTAGCAAAACTCAAGATTAAAGACCAAGATATTGGCATGAAAAAAATAACATTGTTGTAAACACTTTTCTGCAGACAATTATATCAGCCTTATGTGTGTAACAATAAATGTGTTACAATAAGAAAATCATCCACTAAAACTCCTCCAAACTTTTCCAAAAAGTGTGTTAGAGCAAGTAAGATAAGTGTGCAAACTTTGGGCAATTTCCAATGGTTGATTAGAGAGTTATTCAAGAAATTAAGTTAGGGTTTTTGTAGCCCTAATGGATGAAGATGAAAATTTGTAACATCAGCAAGAACTATCCATTTGATGGGGATGCCCCAGTGGTTATGAGGTGCTCTAAGAAAAAGGAACACAATCCAAGTTGCAAAAAGTAAATATGACAAGAAATTACATTTCCCAATGCAATATTTTATTTCTCCATCGCAAGATTAGTGCCTTTAGTTATGGGTTAATGGGGTCAAAAATAAATATATAGGGTTAATAATCCCTTGGGGGTATAAATCCTCTTACTTACTCAACAAAACCCTTGCAAAATAACTTTAAAAGGCTTGATAAAATGGTCGAAACTAGGATAGGGGTGTAATTCCTAGAGCTAAAAATAATATTTTTCCACATATACATGCCCTAATAGCTATACAACATGTGTATATGCAAGTTGCACCATTACATCCCACATACATCAGGTTTTGTGCCCAAAAATAAAAAATGGTGTCGGGTTTCCATGTCACATCACGAGATCCATGATCCTTGGCCTTCCATATACTGGAAACGTTCTGACTCGACCCTTCAGTTCCATTTAAAGGATATAAATGGGCCATATCCAAGATGTGGAGAAGGGGGAGAATTCAAATTTTGAGAGCAAACTTACTCTGGAGAAATTATTCACTTCATATTGAGTTTGCATCCCTTTTTCCTTTAAAGTCTGAACACATTGTCCATCCCCCAAGCTCTTCCCTCTTTGATGGAGAACCTTATTGTCTCTCTGATATGAGATTGACTTTGGTGGATGATTGAAGTGGTGGAGGTTTAGCTAGAAGGGAATTAGTTTCTCGGTTTTGATATGTGTCGACACAAAAGTTTGTCACTCATACACTTATGTTGATCATATTTTAATAGATATACTCTTTTCTCATCCAATTAATGTCTTGGAAATATTTGAATCGTTATTCCATGGGCATATTTGTTATGAATATTGATGGATTGTGCTATTATATGTGCTAAATTTATATATTATCACCATATGTTTTCATATCTTAGTTGTTGAGGACAAGTTGTAGGTGTATAACTTTGAGTCGAGTGCTCAACGGTGGAGTTCATTGAATGTCCGGACGAGGTAGGCTCTTTATCTTGTCTTGTTAGCATGTTTGTTTATATAGCATACCTGAGATTAGAGTTGATTTATGTATCAATATCCATCTGTTGTGGTTTACCCCATGCCATAGAGTGATTTTCCTCCTAACAGTACTCCCTATCTAGCCTTGGTCAAAACAACCTTAACTTGAATTACAAATGATAATAACAAACTAGAAACCATACCAATCCAAGAAAACCTTTTAACATGCCAAATTAAACCTCCACAATAGAAAAATAATGACCTCCAAGAGATAGTGCACCATCATCATCCTCAACCATAACCAAAAATCATTATTCCAAAGCACAAAAGGCAAAATACTCCAAGTGTAGCGAAACTGTTAGTCCAAGTACTTCTCACAAGAGGGAGAGTTATCATAAAATGAGATATTATGATCTATATTTATAAAAAATGTCACTAACATAGTTTTTCCACATAATTAAGGGTAAACCACAAGACTAGGGGTCAACAACCGTAATCTTTCCCCTTTTACAAAGTAATATTAAAAAATTCACTTTAATTTCACTTTTGCACAAAGAAAAAGCCCTAGTTATATGGGCGTCACCCCTTTAGGGGATGTTTTGGCACTAGGAGAAGGTCTTTGGTGATGTAGTAGTGTATAAAGGCTTCCCAAAGCCACATTTCAAGTATCCAAACAATTTCCTTCATGATAAAGGCTCAATCCCCTAAAAAATTCCTTGTGCCAATGCATGTCAACCTCACGACCAAACCCTAACCCGCCTAGGTGACGTCATGCCTCTAAAGGTGACGTTTTTCCTCTCCTAGGAAAAACTTTTGGCATGTGGGGGCTTGGTTATGTCATCCAAGTAATCTTTTAGGCCTTCAAAGTTTTATCTCTCTCATCCTGCATGCGGGCCCTTGGCATCCACCTATGGGATTCAATCCCCATGGAAGCCTAAGCTAGGCTTGTTCTTCCAAAACTGTCCACCAAATAGGTCCTGCAAAGACAAATAAGAACACCCTCCAAGGATATCAAGTCATAACATCATGATAAGTGAATCCAATCAATAAACGAGTCACCTAAGCATGTGCATCAAATATCACTATGTCAAACAATTAAGTGCTCAAAGACATTATGTGACTTTCCAAGCTTGAATATGGGAGGGTTGACGAGGTGTCCTATTGGGTAGATCTTTCCATAGGTTGAGGAAAGTTTCCAAGATATCCCTTTCTAAGCCATGTAAATTAGGTGAAGTGGTTAGGGTCAAGAATCAATGGGCATAGGTCTCATGACATAGAAGAGGTCGTAATGTCTCATTTATGGGTGCCTTTGTAGAGGGTGTGTGGTAAGTTCCTTTGCAATGCAATTTTTCCAAGCCCATTATTTTTCCATTCTTTGTGTCTTTCATAAATTTTAACGAAAATTTGAAGGTCACTTCCCTGGCATGGTGTCCAAATAATGACAGTTTCATCCACAAATACCTAGTGGAAATGAGAAGGGTGGACCGAAATGAGACCCCCTTTCTCTAAGATACAACATACTTAAATGCCTCAGATATTGAAATGATGCTCACCATAATACTGAATTGTACCTCATGCAGCAAGGCCCACTGCCTTCTAGAATCCAGCTAGAGTGGTGGTTGCCATCTGAAAATATACAACCTTTGTGGTGGTGAGAAGGGTCTCCATTTGTGCAAAAGGATACTGCTAGTCATGTAGTCTCTCGTCACTCCATATCTCCAATCTGGGGGCCTCGAGACATAATCTCCTTAGTTATCCACAAAATGGGGATAAAAACTGGCTCCTACTTGTGGATATGTGCTCCCCGTAGAGTGCACGAGAACCACATTTCTAATCTAGAAAATATAAATTTTGACATTTTTTCAAAAATTTCTAAACTAAGCATGACGTCAATATGAAAGTAGAGAAAAATGAAAATGAAATGAATTTAAACTAATATGATCAATGAATATGCAAATGTTGGGGAAGCAAGATGACCTACCTGCTTACCTAGGGAATGGGCCCTGAAGAAGTCATGTGTCGCCTTGGAAATAATGTTTCAGGACAAATCTATTTATAGGTAGTGGCATCCTCCTCCCTTCTGCCTTGGATAAGTATAAAGAGTCTGGCCCAAAAACTTCCTCTATTTTGTAGGGGCCTAGCCAAAGACTGTCGAACTTTTGATGCATCCCAAGTTTTTCTCTTCTTTTGTCCCACAGTAAGGCTTTATCCCATTCCTTGAAGTTCCTTTGTCTTGCCCTCTGATCAAAATTCCCTTTCACCTTCTCTTGATTCTTTTCCATTTGATCAAAGTCCATTCTTCGAGTTTCATCCAATTCCATGAGCTAATCGATTCACCCCTGCAATACTTCTTTATCTGTACTAAATTGTTGGGCTATTTGTAATGATGGAATTTGGAATTTATATGCAAGTGATATTATAACCCATACACCAACTCAAAAGAAGTCTTTCTGGTGGAAGTCTTTGTAGTCGTGTGGTCGGCCCATAGGGCGTACTTAAGTTTTCTAAACCAACTCTTCTTGTTTTCTCCAACAATATTTTTCACAATGTTCATAATGTTTTTGTTGTTGGATTCTTCCAATCCATTCCCCTGAGGATAAAAATTTGAATAATGTGATCAAACAATCTCATACCTAAAGAAAAACTCATTGAACTCCATTGATCTAAAGGCTTTAGAGTTGTCGGTGGTTACCTTAGCAAAGACACAAAATCTAGTAATAATATTTTCCTCAAGGAATTTCATCATGACTTATTCCATTACTTTATTTGATGGGATAGCTTCCACTCATATAGTGAAGTAATAAGTAGCGATCAAAATCCATTGGTATCAGTCACTAGAGTTTTCTTTGAATTCACCAATGAAATCTAGTCCCCACTTTTGAAAGGGTGCTTCCACAATGATTGGCTTAAGGGGGAGGGAAGGAAGGCGTTTCTTGTCAGTAAAAAATTGACATGGTTGACAAGATCTAGCATATTGGTGTGTGTTAGAGAAAATAGTAGGCCAATATTATCATTCCCTTAAAATATTATGGGTAGTGGTGTGTGCTGCAAAATGGCCTCCACAATGCCCTACATGGAGGTCGGTCATTAGTTTATCAGCTTCTTCTTTGTCAACACATCTAAGGATCACCCCATATGGGTTCCTCCAGCTGAGACCATCCTCTGTCAGGAGGTACTTCATATCCTTGAGTCTTAGGTATCTTCTTTTATGTTCCACTAAATGATTAGGGACTGTGATTCTTTTCAAGTAATAGATGATATCTGAATACCATTCATTGTTTTCAATCTCACTTATGACAATGTTGACTTGTTCATTCTCTCCTACCTCAATGGCCTCTTGATTGCTCTCTGTCATCATTTTTTCCAACCCTTTCCCTTTAATTATCTTGGTTGGATTGATCTCCAAATCATATTCCTGTATTTGTGACACCCACTTTCCTCTTGATCGAAGGAAATATTGTTGAGAAAAAACATCCTTCACAATGGGGTAGGGGACAAAGGCTCTGATCTTGTAGTATCCCACATAAGTTTGAAAGTGTTTGAGAGACTTGACTAGAGCATAAGCCTACTTTTTTGTAATGGTGTAATTCAATTTTGAATCTCTAATATTTTTTCTCATGAAATTGATCGGTTGTTCGTCCCCTTGATCATTCTTTTGTAACAATACCCCTGCGATGGTGTCTTTTGAAGCAAAAGAAACAATGATGAAGTCTTTGGAAAAATTTGAGCTAACCAAGACTCGTGTGATAGGTATTTCCTCTTTGATGCGTTGAAAGTACAAATCACCTTCACTTTCCCATTCAAAACGAGCGTCCTTCTTTAGTAACTTATTAAGGGGTTTAACAATTTCAATGAAGTTTGGAACGAATCTCCTGATAAAGTTAATCTGACCAAAGAAGGATTGCAAGGATTTATTGTCTTTAGGGAGAGGGATTTTCTTGATGGCTTCAACCATGACATGATCTATCGTGATTCCATCTTTATAAATGATATGGCCTAGTAACTTACCATTGTCAACACCAAAAATTGATTTCTTAGGGTTTAGAGAGCTGACATACTCCCTACATCTCTAGAAGATAGTTCCTAAGTGTTGGACATGTTGCTCCTTCTTTTTAGATATGGAGGTCAGATCATCTTGATATATCTCTATAAATTTTCTGATTAGATCTCTAAAAGCATAGTCCATAGCGCGTTGAAAAGTATCCCCTACATTGGTGAGTCAAAAGGGCATTCTTAAATACTTCTAGGTTCCCAAACGGGTAGTAAAATCATTTTTTAGTTGATCATTGTTCTTTACTAAAAATTGATTATATCCTGAGAAACCGTCAAGCATGGAAATAATCTCTGCACTTGTGACCCTTTGCAAAAGGTATTCCATGTTTGGTAGAGGGTAATTATATTTAAGTGAAGCATGATTTAAAATTTCAGAAGTCTACACATATACTAATTTCACCAGTCTTCTTCCTTACAATAACTATATTGGATACACATGATGAATATCTGATAGGCTCGATTATCTCTACCTCAACCATCTTTTGCAACTCCTTTTGTACTTGTGGGGAAACCTTTGGGTTCATCTGCATGATTTTTTGTCTGGAAGGATTTTTACCATCAATGAGGGGAATAACGTGTTATATGATGTCTTCTCGGTAGGCCTTTAGATATCCGTAAGACCAATTGAAGACATATTTGAATTATCTTATAAGAGAAATCATCTTTTCCCTTTCATCAGTCGTTGTTCCTTTACCAAATTTAATTAATTTCGGGGATTCATCGGTTCCAATGTTGAATTCAACAATCTCATCATTGATTTTATTCAAAGGTTTTCCTTTATTCATATCATTTCGGTCAAAAATATTATCTAAAGGAAAAATGCATTTGGGTAGGGGTCCATCAACTACATCGACAATCTCAATATTTTATCTTTCATCCAATAGGTTTATTTGGGCTTCAGAGAACTCGCCCTCTTTTTGGAGAAAATGAAGAAGTTGATTGTCATTATCAAAAACTTCCCAATGTTCTAAGTTGTCAGGTAAGGAGGATCTGGAATTTACTTCTACCTTTTAAAGTCCGATTTCTTTGAAAATTTTCAAGGTTGAAGTGGAAAAAAGAATGTTTGCTACCAACTGATTCTCTTCCCTAGGGATGGCCTCAATGAAAAGTTGTCAAACTTATATATGGCATCCCACACGACATCCCTATATTGTTTCAACCTTGGTTTTTTAGCAGTGAACTTCTTGCTGACTTGTGAAACAATTAGGTCAGAGTCCCCTTTTACACATAGGGTCTTGATGTTCATATTGATGGTGAGGTTAATTCCTAAGATAAGGGCTTCATACTCGGAAATGTTGTTTGTGCAGTTGAACTCGAGTCTATATAATAAAATGGTAGTCTCTTTATCTAGTGATATTAAGACTATCCCCGCACTCGAGCATGTGCTTGAGTGTGCACCGTCAAAATCCAGGCCCCAAGATCCTTCCTTTGTTTCTTCATCAATGAAAAGGGAGTTTTCCAAAATAAAGGTTTTTTCTATTCCTTCTTCCAGAACCTGATGGTTTACATTGATATGACCCACATTACTTTCACCTTTGATCCTATTTGGGAAATAAAATTTCTCCTCACCTTTGATGACTTTAACTTTCGTTTCTTTGAGAGGTTCTACAAAAACTTGTCGAACGTATCGTGAGAACTTTTCTTCAGCTTGTTATGTTGCTTACCTCCTTTCGAGGTCCAAGGTCTCACTCAGTGTGCAAGGTTATTTTTCTAATGTTACCTCCATTTATTCTTCTAGAATATTGATCATGATACAAGCTGCCCTTTTAGTTGTTTTTTCTTATTCCTTGTGTAGGTACGTTCTGACATATAAGGGAAAGTTTGGTGAGACAAAGTCATCAATCTGATTAATCTGAAGAGTCTCTTTAAGGAACTCTTCTTCTTGCAAGAGAGATGAGGCTAAGTTTTCTTCTATTTCACATGATATCTCTTGAGCCACGAAAAAGTGGTAGGGCATCTCAAAATAAAAACCCATATGGATCTTCCATGGTTGATATATAAGACTTGAGGATTGTAGCTTTGGAAGGTCTTAACTCTTGAGGGAAACACCTTATGAGGTTGTTAAACCTATCATTGAAATCCTTTATATGCTCCCATGACTTTCTCTTGTAAATGTGGAGTTTATTATACAAGGATTGGTAATCTCTCTTTTTTCCAAATATTTTGGTGAAAATCTCTTGAAAGAGGTTCCAATTTGTGATGTTGCCTGGGGAAATACCATCAAACCAATCCTTGGCCTTTCCAAAAAAATTGTTATGGAAAATTTTCATCAATATATCCTCATGTTGGTCACAAGTTTCTAGACTACGCAGGAAAAGATACAAGTGATATTTAGGTGTAGTGAGATCTTCTCCTGAAACGATGGGTAGCCACTCTTTGAATTCCTTTGGTGTTTTATGAGGGGATCTAAGGAAATTTGTTATGTCCAAAGGTTTGTGTGCCTCTTTGGCCTGTAGGTTCCATGTAACACTTGGCGAGGTGGGTATGGGTGAGAGAGGAGGTGTGGAGGTAGTAGGTGAGGATGGAGGGCTAGGAGAAGTAGATGGGCAATTACGAGAAATGGGTGAGTTCAGATGACTAGAATTTTTGATTGAGGCCTTATGACCATTCAAGGTTTTTTGGGGGTCGGATTATGTTTCTATTGTACCATGGCGGAGTCGCTAAAAACTATTTAGGAAAATATTTATCGAAAAAGGTGGAAAGAGAATGTCCCTTGGGTGGAGTCACTAGGAAAATTGTAGTATACCTAGGGAGGTACCCAATATTACCTCCCTAGGTACACTACAAAAGCTATGGGGAAAAGGCTTCGAGATAGATTTCCAAAGTGTCATTAGGGTTCTGAAGAAGATTCAAAATCCTCCCTGACAACGACGTCAAAATGTTATTGCACAAGTTGTAGGTTGGGAAAATCCTAACCCAAACACCAAATGGTGACAACTAAGTGGTCACCTACCCATTGTCACCTTAGGCAGGTGTCTCTGTCACTTTAGAGGTGAGGTAGTCATCTGAAGGGGGAATCCCAGTGACCCTAGGGGGACTAAGATGGAAAAAGATGAAGATGGATATGATGTCCCTGGAGGCCAAATATAAATGATATGAAGGTCTTGGAAATGAGTCTTGGGAAGGTACAAGGGTTTCGAAGTATGTTGAATAACCTGCAAATGGTGAAATACCTTCCCAAGACACAAGAAAAACAAGCATATATTGTAATATAATCAATTGGAAAAGCAAGTGAACCTTGTTGTCCCTCATAGAAGCTATTAGTAACAATGTATATCAGCAATGAAATGGCACCATAAGTTGCAATATAAACGCTAGAAATTAGGTGAAAGATACAAGAGAAAGACTAGCAAAACTTAAGATTAAAGACCAAGATATTGGCATGAAAAAAATAAGGCTGTTGTAAACACTTTTTCTGCAGAAAATTATATCAGCCTTATGTCTATAACAATCAATGTGTTACAATAAGAAAATCAGCCACTAAAACTCCTCCAAACTTTTCCAAAAAGTGAGTTAGAGCAAGTAACACAAGTGTGCAAACTTTGGGAAATTTCCAATGGTTGATTAGAGAGTTATTCAAGAAATTAAGTTAGGGTTTCTGTAGCCCTAATGGATGAAGATGAAAATTTGTAACAACAACAAGAACTATCCCTTTGATGGGGATGCCCCAGTGGTTGTGAGGTGCTCTAAGAAAAAGGAACACAGTCCAAGTTGCAAAAAGTAAACATGACAAGAAATTACATTTCCCAATGCAATATTTTATTTCTCCGACGCAAGATTAGTGCCTTTAGTTATGGGTTAATGGGGTCAAAAATAAAGATCTAGGGTTACTAAGCCATTGGGGGTGTAAATCCTCTTATTTACTCAACAAAACCCTTGCAAAATAACTTTAAAAGGCTTGATAAAATGGTCAAAACTAGGATAGGGGTGTATATCCTTATACTCCCTATCTAGCCTTGGCCAAAACAACCTTAACTTGAATTACAAATGATAATAAAAAAGTATAAACCTTACCAATACAAGAAAATATTTTAACATGCCAAAGTAAACCTCCAAAATAGGAAAAGAATGACCTCCAAGAGATAGTGCACCATCATCATCATCAACCATAACCAAAAATCATTATTCCATAGCAAAAAAGGAAAAATACTCCAAGTGTAGAGAAAATTTCAGTCCAAGTACTTTTCACAAGAGGGAGAGTTATCTTAAATTGAAATCTTGTGATGTCTATTTATACAGAATGTGACTAACATAGTTTGTCCACATAATTAAGGGTAAATCGCAAGACTAGGGGCCAACAACCCTAATATTTCCCCTTTGACAAAGCAATATTAAATAATTCACTTTAATTTCACTTTTGCACAAAGAAAAATTCCTAGTTATATAGATGTCACCCCTTTAGGGGACGTTTTGGCACTAGAAGAAGGTCGTTGGTGATGGAGGAGTGTAGAAAGGATTCCCAAAGCCACATGTAAAGAATACAAACAACTTCCTTCATGATAAAGTATCAATCCCCTCAAAATGTCATTGTGCCAATGCATGTCAACCTCACCACCAAACCCTAACCCCCCTAAGTGACCTCATGCCTCTAAAGGTGACTTTTTTCATCTCCTAGTAAAAAATTTTGGCATGTGGGGGATATGTTATGTCATCCAAGTCATATTCTAGGCCTTCAAAGTTTGATATCTCTCATCTGGCATGTAGGACCTTGGCATCCACCTGTGGGCTTCAAGCCCCATGGAAGCCCAAGCTGGGCTTGTTCTTCCAAAACTATTCACCAACTAGGTTCTGCAAAGAAAAACAAGCTTTCCCTCTAAGGATATCAAGTCAAAATATCATGATAAGTAAATCAAGTCAATAAATGATCCATCTAAGCATATGCATCAAATATTACCTCATCAAACAATTAAGTGCTCAAAAACATTATGCGACTTGCCAGGCTTGGATATGGGAGGGTTGACGAGGTATCCTATTGGGTAGATATTGCCCTAGGTCAAGGAGTGTTTCCAAGAGATCCCTCTCTAAGCCCTGTAAAGTGGGTGAAGTGGTTAGGGTCAAGACTCAATAGGCATTGGGCTCATGGCATACAATAGGTCATAGTGTCTCATTCATGGGTGCCTTTGTAGAGGGTGTTTGGTACCTTCGTTTAAAATGAAATTTTTCCAAGACCATTATTTTTCCATTATTTGTTTCTTTCATAAATTTTAAGGAAAATTTGAAGGTCACTACCCTGGCATGGTGTCCAGATAATGACAGTGTCACCCATGAATACCTAGTTGAAATGATAAGGTTGGCTCGTGATGAGACCCCCTTTCTCTCAGCCATGCAACTGAGAGACATTACCCTTGCTTGGTGACCAGATGATGGTAATGTCATACCAATAGATATCCATGGAAATTATAGGTCAACTCGTGATGAGACCTCCCATCCTCCAACTAACCTTTTAATCATTCTTAATCATATTTCTTGTGGGTCCCCCTTTTCTCAAAGATAAGTATTTCATTGCTTTCTTGGGTGATCCCTGGGAGAAGCATCTATAAGGTTCATACATAGGCTTTTATATTTTACCCAACATCAATCCCTCTATGCCTTCAACCCCTTCTTCCCATAGAATTAGGGACAACCCCTTCTTGGGTCAATACACCCTAAAATCCTAAGAGATAAGGAAATGGGGGTAAATAGTTATGAAAAGTGGTAAGTATGGTCGGGAATGGTATGGTGGCTCTTAAAGGGAGTTCCTAGTAGAAAAATCATTCCCAAGGAAGACCACTTACTAGGGCACAATTTCAACCATGAAGGTGAAGCAGGGAAAAAGGCATAATTTCCAATCATATATCATGAAATATAAAGAAATATAAGATACAACATACTTCAATGCCTCAAATATTGAAATGATGCTCACCATAATACTAACTTGTACCTCATGGAGCAAGGACCACTGCCTTCTGGAAGCCAGTTGGTGTGGTGGATTCCATCTGAAAATCTATGACCTTTGTGGTGGTGAGAAGGGTCTCCATATGTGGAAAAGGATACTACTAGTCATGTAGTCTCTCGGCACTCCATATCTCCAACCTGAGGAATTCGAGACATAATATTCTTAGTTATCCATAAAATGGGGATAACAGGGACAACCTTAAATTTTGTAATAAATGTGGAGTAGGAGGTCACTGCCTAGAGGACTACCCCATCATGCTTGAAAAAATAATGAACATGAGAAATTTCAACCTCCTACAAAGTCTCCCAAAACATGAGGCGTTGAATTATAAAAATTTAAATGTAATTACTAGATTAGGAGAAAAGAAAGAAGGGAATATAGCATTGCATAAAATACCTTAAATTAAACCTATAATAAAAAAATAATTGGTATCCATATCCTAAGAACAAAAACCAAATCATGAAAGAATATGTTGTTTTATTTGGTGATATAATAGAGGAAGAATATAAACAAGAATGTAAATAGACAAAATAACAGGGAGGGAAGTATGCAGTTCACGATCATTTTATTATCCTATTAAAAGAAGAAGAGCTAGTCTCTAGATTATTAGAACTACTAAATATCCTCGAGGAATGTAAAGAAGAACGTAAAATATGCAAAAACTTGTGCCATCTAACTCAATAGAAATACCCCATGATGAATATGATCCATGATATGAATTGGAAGTCAAAGGATTTATGGTTTCATAGGTTGTAGTAAACTTTAGGTCCTAGGTCAACATTCTCCTAAAGGAAACTTGGATCAAAATGGGAAAATTGACCTAACTTGATTAGGTTGAAGAATTTCTTAAAATTGGTAGACTAGATGTTTGTCAAACCAATTGGGTTACTAAAAGGTGCAGAAATGATCATCATTGGGATACTGACTATGGTTGACTTCAAATTAATTAATTTAGTTAAGGGTATTCATCCTATTCAACCTTTGTTGGTCGACCATGGGGTTGACAGACGAAGCCAACAATTTCATTAGAATAAGACATTATCAATTTGAAAGGGAATGCAAGGAGGATCATTATATCTTTAGATCCTAAAGAAAGAAAACCTTGGTTGTGACCTTGGGATGAAGAAAGTGGTGGGAGAAAACTTTACAAAGTAATCCAATAGGCAAAACATAATGTTGAACCTAATATCAAAGGTGAATTATTGCATGGCTTAATCTTGTCTATGGGACAAAATTTTGACGTAGAACTATATGAGTGGAAAATGGAAAATTATGAATCAAAATCCATGGAATGATGAACAAATGAAGCCATATTGAAGGAAAGCTTCCAATCTTTCTTCTCAATAAAAGAAATACCCATTAGGGAAGGTAGGTGCAAGGGGGGTTTTCTTTATGACCTTGAAGGAAACCAAGAATTGGATTTTTATTGGAATATAGGTATTGAAACTAACAATAAGGTTGAAGCCTATGTTTTCTTACAATGGATACAATTGGAAAAACAATGCCGAATTCTCAATCTGAGTATAGTGAGGGAATCCAAAAATACTATTATATATCTTGTTTTTGGTTCCTCTCCAAAGGACCAAAGCCTAAAGGTGTTGGTGGATCGTATTAGGCTCTCTCTATGGAACCTTAACATCCAATTCTACCATGTGTTTCACCAAAATAATTCGAAAGTAGATGCAATGGCCAATAGGACCATCGGAAAATCTCCTTGTCTTTTGGGAGTTGATGGAATCGAGAGCTTGGTTACTCCCTCGTAACCTTATTAATATGCTCCAATTTAAATTTTTCATAGCCCACATGGTGGGATTCTTATCTTCACGTGGTGTTTGGGTGAATGAGGAAATTCAATGTCTTATCCCGCATTTAAGGACAAGACAAAATATTATAACGTGAGGTGGGAGAAGTGATTTGACTCATGGGTGGAAGAATAACTCAGGGAAGAAGGCACGAGGTTGGTACTTTTTTGTTATCATTTCAATGGCTTTCCTTCAGGAGGGATGCATATATATTATTACAGGAGATGGTGACGTAAATAAAGTATTGTGGAGGAATGAATATATGGAAGATGTTGTCAATTCAAATCAGTTCTTGGATAGTTTGTGTTGGAAACACCTACCACACTTAGAGGGGGGGTGAATGAGTGTGGGGATCTTTTTCCCAAAACTTCCCTCTTACACAAAAAATCCTTAGTTAACATTCAACATTTTTTAATTACTCATTACTGTCATTTATAATCAGTTAGATGTGAATACATATCAGCAACATATAATCAACAAATCATCCCCACAAGGAACACAAAGAACATAAGATGTATGTACAATTTTTCTTTTTATTATGGACTTCAATCCGGGGGTTTTTCAGCAAAAATTGAATAGAGTACAACTATACAAGAGTGCTAGCTCTATATGCAATACCCATCTTACATTCTTAGCACCAACTGATATGAGGCAACAATCCTCAACAGATATCAATCTGTCAACATAAACAAGTGCATCAACCATGCACCAACCTGTAATCAACTTGTACCATAAACAAGTGCATCCAACCATGTACCAAGTATATACCAATCATGTGTCAACTAATCATCAACAATGACTCATCAATATGTACCAACATCATCAACTATACACCTCATGTATGTCCCAACTCATCAACTACTTGTCTCAACCATGTACTCAACATGTACCTCAACCAAAAGCCCTCATCAATTTCATCATCCAAATCTGATTTGTATCTCTGTAATAGACCTGGTGTATATGATCACATTCCTACAAACCTTCCTTAACTTTAACAACAAGAGACTAGTATTTTCATCAAACTTTTCTTTAGTCTCGCATGCCTAGTTTTGGATTAGTCAACAACCCTAACTTGAAGTAATCATAACTTTGTACTTGTAATGTATAAATATATGAAACTGACACACAATGTTCTTCATTGTGTTTTATGAAATTCCTCCAAGTTTCACTACTTGGAACCTCTCAGAAAAGGAGTTATAGAAAAAATGGCATACCTTGCTAAATTTTGGCCTATTCTAGAGAGCGACCTTGTAGAGCGTGCCCCACACAGAATATTTATTTAAATGATCTAAAACTATTACAAAACATACTATAGACCATACCATAACCAACACATTTGGTTTCACTGAATTTGGATATGTTATTAATAAGTTATGACGTGTTTACTCGAAACACTTGTTTTTGACTAGTTTCAGGACAAGCCACAAACCCTATATTCCACGGAGTGTAACTCCAAAAATACGACGACCCACAAGATGAATTTTTTACCAAAGATACTTGGATATGTTTTCTCAATGTAATATCAATTTCATGGTCTAAATCATTATAGAAAAAAATTTATAGTGAAAATGGTGAGATGACCTGTAAATAACATACCTTAGAAAGCACCATCAAAGGATTTTATCCTTCCTTGCATTTCGGCCCTCTTTTCTTCACCTTCCTTATTAAATTAAGCTAATATATCCTTGGTTACCTCAGTCACCTATAGATATTCAATATTCTCAAGTGTTCCACACCAAAAATGCTCAAGAAGCTCTCACAAGAAGCTCTCCATCAATACTCCAAAAATATATTCTCACAAGAAGCTCTTCATTGATCCACAAAAAGGATGATCTACAGGAGACCATTTCTATCTCATTTATACTTTCATCCTCTAGGTCACTTAACCCATTTCTAGGTCACTTAACGTATTTTCCTTATTTTAGGGTTAACCACTTTCCATAAATAGAAATTTCTCCAATATTTTATCATTTAAATATTCCTTCTTGATTTTCTCATCTTACTTTATCATTTCTTGATTTTTTT
>JASDQU010025995.1:0-29721 GCA_032191745.1 Picea mariana | reverse complement strand
ATGTTTCACTGCTTAAGAAATATGTACCTGATGCTAATCATGTTATCGATTGGAATGTGATTCAGGTGGAACCAGAGGGTGTCCTGCAAGTGCATCCTATGTGCATATTGGACAGGAAAAGAAAACAGCTCTGGAATCAAGCTATAGAGCTTGTAAAGGTTCAGTGGATCTGGTATGGTCCTGAGGACGCGACATGGGAGCATGCAGATGCTATGTGGGCAGAGTACCCACATCTTTTTGAAAATTTTGAAAGGCTTGCAGAGACAGTGTAAGTTGCACTGAGGACAGTGCAGAAATAAGGGGAGGGGGATTGTAGTGTCCCCAAGGCCGAGCCCTGTCGTAAATCATGTTCTGAAAGGAATTGTAATTATGTTTTATAGGCTGGTGAGCCAAGTTTTTATAAGCTGGTGGCTTATGTGTTTGTTAGGCCAGGGAGCCTAAGTGTTGAAGGCCAGGAGCCTACTGTTGTATATGTAATCATGCAGAACAATTAATAAAAATTTGTAAACACCACCAGGTGCAGACCGACCATGATGAATGAGTGAAGGGGGACTGAGATTCCACAAAGAAGGCAAGGGATTAGGGGCTGGAAGGTGGGAAAAGGGGCTAAGTGTTAATCCTAGTGGGCTTCAGCCTTGGGAATAATATTTTAATATTATTTCAAAAAGGCATGAGCATTTCATGTTTTATCCTAAGTTCCTAACCATGAGGAAGGCATGCGTGCTGGTGGAATGCATGCAGTTCCCAGGGCAACAAGTGTCAACCCTGGTGCATGCGAATAAAACAGCCAGGGTGAGTTGTGAGAGGGTCCCCCCCCTTTCTCTCATTCGATCAGACGGCCTGAGTGTGTACGGGCTCTGAGCAGTACGGCAGACCCGATTTCTGAAGAGCACCTTCGTGCGTCTTTGTGATCTGAAAAGCCTATGTCTATCTCTAAGAAAACCCATGTATACCTCCATATTGAACCAGTAGCCTGTGATTAATTCTGAAAGAGCCGGATTCACCTCTATTCTGAACCGAAAAGCCTGTGTGGTGTCTGGGAATCCATGTGCATCCTCTATCCGAAATGGAACTTGTGTGTGAAGCCTCTATCCCGAAGCCATGACCGTGAGACCATTTTTCCATTTTTGAACTTGTTTTGAGGAAGCCGGTGTCTGTATTTTCGTGGGTAATTGCAACTACGCAGTGCGGGACTATGTATGGCTTGTGACCAGTTGTGAAACACTCTCTCCAGGCGAGAGGAGTGTTTGAGGTTGGATGAACAGGTGGTTTGGCCTGTGAGTGTCTCTCTCTACGTGAGAGAGTGCGCAGAGGAAGGAGAGTACTCTTGGAATGAACCCTGTGGCTGCCACAAAGCCCGCCCAGAGACTTTCAATCCGGTCTTTTGCTGTAACCCAAGGCAAGGGAGGTTAGCAGCCGAAGGATTGTCTAGGTGACAAAGAAGGTGTATATTCCTGGGGTGGAACATGCATGTGGGGAATGAGCGTCTGTGGGCAGTGAGCGTGAGTGGTTCTTGGAAGAGAATTCCTTCCTCATGATTGTGTGTTTTCCCTGTAACCTCAGCCTAGCCTAGGATTCCTTGCCTTGGGGTGGAGCTTAGTCTCAGCTCGGGGGTGACCTACTGCTGAGATGATGAGCAGTGTGATCTAAGGCTGGGAGGTTCATGGAAGGCCTGCACCTGGTTGGTGGAATTACCTCAGTTTCAAGATAAGTATTAGCTTATGTTAAATCTTATGTTTTGCATGCCTCTGATTCTTATATTTTATCATGTATTCTGTTGTGCAGATGAATTATATTTTGCCATTCTTAAAATTATGATAGCAATGATGTATATGACTTACTCTGAGTTTAAATGTGTTTCATTTTCTTAAATGCATGTTGTTTTATAATCCAGAGTGGGTGTTATATTTTTCGTGAAGTTTGTTAACCGAAAAAGTGGTGTTACAGGATGTCAGCAAGTATATCAAGTCTTGCATTGCTTGTGTTATTGCCAAGATGACCACTAAGAAACAAGGCATGCACACCCCTCTGCCTACTCCTGTCGGGCCATGGGAATCCATATCAATGGACTACATGTCGGTCCTTTCGTACACCAAGAGGGGAAGTGATTGTATTTTTGTGGTTGTTGATCACTTTTCCAAGATGTTGATTCTGGCCACTTGCAAGAAGAGCATCACAACGAAGGCCACTGCCAAGATATTCTTTGAGTGAGTATGGGTACATTTTTTAATCCCAAAAACCATTGTCTCATATCGAGACAGTCAATTCCTCAAAACATTTTTGTCAACCCTCTGGTCACTGCTAGACACCAAGCTCACAAAATTCACTTCCTTCCACCCCCAGAAATATGGCCAAACCGAAGTGGTCAATCGGATGATTGTGCATATCCTGCGCATGTACAATTCCAAGAACCCCCTCACATGGGATGATATTATTCCCTATGTTCAGGATAGCTACAACCAAGCCCTACATAGCTACACTGGCCACAGCCCCTTTCAGGTGGGGTTGGGATTCCAACCGTTGGGTCCCATGGATGTCACACTACCCCTTGTGGCCACCACGTCCGACTCATCACCTGATCCAACTAAAGATGACAAATCCTCCCATTTCATTGATCAGATCCATCCCATCCACCAACAGGTTCATGATATTTTACATAATTCCAATGACAAGTACAGGAAGAGCCATGATCAACATCAGGTTCCACATAAGTTTCAGAAGGGAGACAAAGTTTGGTTGCACTTGCAGAAAGAACACCTTACAAGGCCCCATCGGAAGATTATCCCACTCTGTTATGGACCTTACCCCACCACCAAGGCTTTGGGAGAAAATGATTTTGAGCTAAATATTCTCCCTTTCCTTGTTCTGCACCCAGTGTTCAATGTGGATCTCCTTCGGCCATATTTCCCACCATTATTGGACACCTCAGAGATAGCAGAAAAATTCACACCAACATAGATCAACCATGACTACATGCAATAAGAATCAAGTGATCAAATTATGGACACATAGGTCAAGGGAACTCACCATTAGGGATCCATCTTTATCGAGTTGTCAAAGTAGGGCAACTCCTGCACCAAGGCAAGTGGCTCACCTGGGACCAAATTCAACAGAAATTTCCTCATCTGATGGGGGAATGCAACAAAATGGAGACCATTTCTTCCTAATGGGGGAGGATTGATTGAGATGGATTTCGATTGCCTCCCACCTATTCCAACTAGCTCATTTTGGCAGTTTTTCAGTTTGGTAGTTTTTTTCTAGTTTCAGGTCTCGAACTTTCGAGGTCGTTTTGAGGCCCTAAACAATGCTTTTAGGGATCGCCACAATCACACTATAGGATTTAGATAGATTGTGATGAAAACATGTGTATTCCTCATATAGACCTTTCCAACGGGATATCATGAGCCTAAACAAAGATCATATGCAAAAGTTACGACCCCGGGAAGTTGATGTACTAACTTACCCCAACGGGGCCCACATGACTTTTGGTGCTTCATCTCCTAGGGTTAGGTTTTTGAATGTCTATGGTTTTGGAATTCTTTTTTATTGTAAAAAGTCTTGGAGAGTCTCATTGTAACCGTCTTCTTGCGAATGAGCGCAATCGTCACGTCTCTTCTCAGAGATAATTTGCCATCATTCTAGAAATTTTTTTTTCAGTCTACATTTTATAGTTTCAACATATTTCCTTATTGAATAGAAGCCAATTTTACTGTATATATGTTATTGTTCCTTGTGTTTCTGTGTTAAGATTAATAATAATTTGTATTCATTTCATTCTTCCCATCAAATCTGGATCACTTCTACAATGGGGAAACCACTGAAGTCGTTGAAGGCATTGGAGCTATTTGAGCTTGGTTCCTTGATCGAGATGCCTGCACTCTTGATAAATGGAGCCCTCAATGAACTATGATTGCTTAAAGTAGTATTAGTCGTTTGTTTACTGGAATTATCCTGAGGAGCCGAGGGGCAGGGGTGGGCCGCAGATGGAAGAGGATGGGTGACGAGGGATGGAGGAGCTGGAGGAGGAGAGAGAGCAGTGGGGGAGTGGGGTGAGCGAGGTGAAATAGGAGGGCCACCTGCTCGCCCACACCCGGGAGGTTGAGGAGGGTGTGGGTGAGAAGGGGTTTTACCACCTAGTAACTATGATGGTGTTTGGAGGTGCATTGGGAGGCTGGGAGAGAGCCTGAAAATTCCTCTTCCCAATTGTCTAATAGTTGTCGAAGAGATTTGGGGACAAAGAGGTCATAGTCATCTAGGTTGGCCATGATGGGTGGGGGAGAAGTTGTGGATGTGCGCCCACTATGTCCACTTCTCCCCAAGGTGGGGGTGTCACTCTTATGGGGAGACATGAGTAAGAGATTGATCTTTCAGGGTGTTGTGAGGGGGGAGAACCACCACTATCTGCAGAGAACAAAGAGCTCCCACTTGCAGAGATAAAAGAGCCACCGCTTGCAGAAAACAATGGAGAAATCATAGGGAGGGTCTAGGATAATGGAGTGACAAAATCCATGTGGAGAGGGGTTCAAATAAATAGCCTTCAATGCTACCATCATCTTCATGTGCATGGACTGGTGCAACATACTAAGGCCATGCAGGTGAGGAGAGGGATCAGTTGGCGTATTAATGGAATGACACCTCAGGAGGAGAGAACGTTTAATTTGCATGAGGGGAGGGTGAGGTGGAGTGCACCAAGTCATTGGTTCGCATGTTGAGGGGTCTCGTGGTTCTTGCCAAGTGGATGGGGGTGACACCTGGATCTGGGGAAGAAGAGTCCCTCAGAGCAATGTCAATACAGTCTCTCCTGAGGGAGTGGTTGGAGAGATCATCCAGGGTATGTGCTTGAAGGTCAGAGTTGTTCATGATGCCTTCGTTGGAAATTTTTTCTGCCAAAGAGTTAGCCTTACAAAGAACATGGTGGAAGGAGATGGAGTCTCGGAGTTCCAAAAGTTGAGCCAGATGTTGAAGTCCCTGATCCAATCGCCATATGGGGG
The DNA here is from genome assembly GCA_032191745.1 of Picea mariana. Lineage (NCBI taxonomy): Eukaryota > Viridiplantae > Streptophyta > Pinopsida > Pinales > Pinaceae > Picea > Picea mariana. The sequence continues at coordinate 24,730 of JASDQU010025995.1, read as the reverse complement.
GATATTTTTGGTCTTTGTGAGCCATTTTGAAGGCAGACTTCCATAGAGATGATTAGTTGAGAGCCACCTTCGAATATAAGAGGGAACAATGCTCTTTGTCATGCTATTCGGAGGTCGTGGAGGAGAACTGAGAGTTCAGAAACATTGTTGTTGTCATGGCCTATGGTGCCATATAAGAGTCAAACAACGGCACCTGAGTTATCCCTGAAGACACCTCCAAATACTATAGGATGAGGATTACCTTTTGAGGCTCCATCAAAGTTGACTTTGAGGAAACCGTGAGGAGGATGACACTAGTGCTATGGAATGGAGGGGGACCTCATGTGGGAATACAGGATTGAATGGGGGCCCACATGGGTGTCAATAGTGATGTCCCATCGCTGAAAAATTATTTCTTCTTTTGGATGCGCTTTAAAGTCTTGGTCAGACCAAGATTGGAGATGAATTGTTTCCAGAGTCTCTCTTCTGTAGGTTTCCCAAAGGGTGTCTTCAGAGGAAGAGTGGTCTTCAAATATGCATTCGTTGCACTCTTTCCAAATGTTCCAGACAATGAAACCAGGGAGAATCTACCAGAGACAGTTGAGAATTATGTTCTGTTAAGGATTGACAACCCAATTTTTAGGAGTATGAGTTATATTACCATGAGCCCGGTCAGATCTTCCACATTAAATCGTTGCATTACCCCATAGGTTGTTGGAGAAAGGGAAGATATCAAGGAGGTAGTCTGTGGAACCCTCATTGTTGTAGCAAAGGGAACATCTCAAAGGTCTAAAAATCCCCCTTTGAGGTTGTTTTCTTAAGTTAAGATGCATGTGTGGTGGACCATCCAGAGAAAGATTGAGATCTTGGGCCAAGTTATGAGGGACCAAAGCTTGGCCCAACCAGGATATGGAGGATCTGGAGGAGGGGGGGTGAGAAGTTGATAATATTTATGAATGTAAAAACTCCTTTTGGACAGTACCCCCATATGATCTTGTCATTTTCCTGACAAATTTAAATTTTTTCGGTTGTTCACATCTTGCACGATTTGTGTTCTGGATTCTGCGGGCATGTGAAGAAGGGAGTTATGAAGTGGTAGCCATTGCATGAATTTTTGTTGATCCATAGTATTCCAGTGGTCCTCAACCTTTGTGCTTCCTTATGGTGGGAAATTGTGTTGTCTTTCCAAACTCAGGAGCTGCTGCCAAGAATCCGTCCAAAAATTGGCTTGGGCACCATCTCTGATTTCCCAAAATTTGGGTTGTTTAATGAGATGACACTGTAGTTTTGCAGAATTCCAAATGAGGAAGCCTTAAGAGTTAGGAGTGAAATGGATCAGGTTGTGAAGATCTCAATTTGGAGCATTTTTTAATTCCAGATTTGTGCCCAAGGACTAGAGTTGTTGGATACTCAATTCCACCAGGTTTTCATGCTGAGAGTTTCATTGCTCTTGATTGGATCCCTTAGGCTTAGGCCTCCCATTTTCTTTGGTAAACAGATTGTTTCCCATTTTACCAGAGCCCATTTGTGGGTGTTATTATCACCACTCCATAGGAATGTGCACTATATCTTTTAGATGGATTTGAGAACCCATTTGGGGGATGCAAGAACAAAAAAGAGATATGGAGGCATCGTTTGCAAAACATAATTTATGAGAACTAGACGCCCTACTAGATTGAGGGTTTGAAAGGTCCAGGAGGAGATATTTTGAGTTAATTTGTCAAGTATTTCCTTCCAGATGGAGTTTTTGATGGTTGAAGTGAGTAGGGGAGTGCCCAGGTATTTGGAAGGAAGAGAGGAGGTAGAAAAACCCAGAGTTTTGGTAATGTTTGGTTGGGTGGTGAAGGGAGTGTTAAAGAAGAAGATGAGTGATTTGTCCAAATTGACAGAGGCTCCCAAGGCATTTGAGAAGGTGTTGAGTAGGCTTTTAAGGTTATGGGCTTCTTGAATGGAGGGGTGTTTCAGGAGCAAGTTATCATCAACAAATGTTTGGTGGGTCAAGGATTGAATATTTTGGAGACTCGGGCCTTTGAGAGAGTCGTTTGAGTAGGAACTTGTTAACATTTGACTTAACCCTTCAGCCATGAGGATAAAAAGAAAAGGAGAGAGGGGATCTCCTTGCCAGATTCCCCTAGAGGGGATCAAGGTGGGGGATGGGGAGACATTAACAAGAACATATAAAAAGGCGGAGGAAAGGAGAGAGAGGATCCATCATAGCCAGACTTGACTGAAGCCAGAGGCTAGGAGAATATTTTCAATGTACTCCCAATTGAGGTGATCAAAAGATTTTGAGAGGTCCAGTTTAAGAAGCATGCCCTATTTCTTCGTGGTTTTTAAGGTGTGGATAAACTTATGGGATAGAATGATGCCATCAAGAATCTTCCTGCCCTCAACATAGCTTGTTTGTTCAGGGAAAATGAGTAGGGGAAGGAGATGTTTTAACCTGTTAGAAATGACTTTAGTGATGATTTTGTAGATAAAATTGCAAAGAGATATGGTTATGTACTTACTTGGAGATACAATGTTTTCTTCCTTAGGAATCAGGGTGAGAAAGGTGGCATTGAGGGAAGGGAGAACCCACTGAAGACTGCGCAATTCTTCCACGATTTCCATCATGTCCATCTTTAGCATATCCCAGCAGGCATGGAAGAAGTTTACTATAAAATCCCCCAGCCTAGGAGAAATACCTTCCTTCATTTGCATGACAGTTGATTCCACCTATTTTAGAGTGATTGGGCACTTTAGGGAAGTGGTCATTGACTAGGTGAGGGATGTTATTGGCTACTTTTTGGATGAATTACCCCTAGAGCGATTCTCCTCCGAGAGTATATCTTTGTAGTAGGATACCAACTCGGTTTCAATGTCCTTGTCGGTTTAAATATTAGAACCATCTTTTTTTTTTTGGCAAGAGATTTTTTTATGCAATCTATGTTAGATAGTTGGGTGGTGGAAGAAAGAGATGTTGCATTCTCCTTCCTTTAGCCAAGAGATTATTTATTTTTGTTTCCAAAGCATTTATTCTGCTGACAACACTCCTCTATTTGAGATTGAAGTTATGATTCTCTATGAGAGAGATCCTACGAGCATCCCTCATGGATTATATGTTGTTGTAAAGTTTCCATAATCTACTCCAAAGTGGTTTTGGCCAAGAAGATGTTCCCAAAAGTCGTTTTGATCCACATTTTCAAATGTTGTTTCAACATTTTTAGTTTTTGTTGAAATATATACATTTTGGAGCAGCCTAGGGGATGGGTGGAAGACCACCAGTTTTGGATCATTTGTTTGAACTAAGGGTTGGATAGCCATAAATTTTCAAATATGAAGGGGTGAAAACAATTCTTTCCACTTTGGTGCCAGTGCATGTAGATGGGGCAGTGGTATGAGCCTGAGGAAGGGAGAATGGTGGAGGAACGATCATCCCATGATGTTTCTATATCTTCAGAAACTAGAAATATGTCGAGGAATGAGGCAATATGAGAGGAGCCTCCACGTCAGTTATTAGAAGTGTACATTCCATTGTTGGTTTGCATATTGACCAGGTCATTTCTCTCAATTAAGTTCTTGAAGCTTATGTCCTCCTATGAGAGTAGGTGACGTTGTCCTTTCTTTTCCTGTAGATTGGTGATGAGGTTGAATTATTTACTGAGGATCTGATTCTGTCTTGGTTGTTATTGTTGAAATTTTAATGATTGCTCAAGCACATGTTGTTTCTTTTAAATTTAGCATGAACTGGAACGATAAACAATGCAGCAACACAATAGCTGCAATAACCAAGATCACAAGAAGAATAACCATGCACAAGACACAAGAAGTTATCCTGGGAAAACCCTTCTCAACCAAGGGAAAAACCCATCAAATATTTACTATATTTCCAAGAGAATAACCTTCACACCATAAACCCTAGTGCACATAAGAGGGTTATATATGAGTAAGAAAGATAGCATATGAGAGAAGTGCGCACCAAATTATAGATCTCCAAGTATGCATTGAGTGAATGAGATATGATCCACAATGGGGATGTATCTCTCTAATAAATACATGACCTAACTCATCAAATAGATGTGTCTATTGGCACAATAGGGTCGAGTTGTATAAATCAATAATATAATTAATCTTTCATATAATATTAATTATCTTTACACATTAGGGTCGACTTGTAAAACTCAATAATATAATTAATATTTCACATAATATTAATTATATTTACACAGTAGGGCCGATTTGTACCCTTCACAATACAAATTAGGGTTTCACAATAGTCTTACTTTTTGACAATATAGCAAGAGGTCTCATACACATCCTCTAGTGCTCTGCCACTGGGGAAAAGTCCACATGTTCTCAACCATAAGGGACGTCACTCTCAAATAGATCAACTCAACTAAATCCATAGGAGTACGAACTCGAGATCCATCTCAAGTCAAATCAAATAATTCCATAGGAGTACAACATGAGACCATCTCAAGTCATCTCAACTCATTCCAGAGGAGCACGACAAGAGACCAACACATGTCATCTCAACTTAGTCCAGAGGAGTACAACTCACCTATACATAGGTGGTCTCACAGATCATCTCAACTCAGTCCAGAGGAGTATGATCTGGAGAATGTCTCATGAAGCTGCAATCATAAACACTCCCTCTCAGTTAGGGAGGCATTCTCCACCAGGCCAAGTATCTCATGGAAGTACTCAAACTTTGTCATAGTAAGCGGTTTTGTGAAGACATCTACAACTTGCTCGTGTGTAGAAAGGTATTGCACGTGTATTGCTTTCCTCTGCACCATATCTTTGATGTAATGGTATTTGATCTAAATGTGTTTCAATTTATCGTGAAACACGAGATTCTCTGAGAGCTTCACACATCTCTAGTTATCGCAATGGGTAACAATGGAATCCATATCATGTCTAAATATGTCTGCAAGGATCTTGCGAAGCCACACTGCTCTGCGGACCACCACACATAACGCAATGTACTATGCTTTTGCAGTACTCAAAACCACGGAATTTTGTTTCCTGTTGCACCAGGAAACCATGGAAGATCCCAAAGTAAAAAAACAACAACTGGAGGTGCTCTTCCATTCCACTGCGCTCCCTACCCAATATGCATCGGCATATACCTGCAATCTCATGTCTACACCAGAAGAATGTCTCAATCCATAACCAAATGTGCCTCCTAAATATATCAACACATGCTTCGCTGCTATCCAGTGCGTTTGTCTTGGCTGACTCATAAACTGACTAAGTACACTCACTGCATAGCATATATCAAGTCTGGTTTTCACCAGATACATTAATGATTCAATCATTTTTTTGTAAATATGTGGATCAATATCGCCTAAATCGGAAGAAGTCTCGCTCAATTTCTTCAGATTCATCACCATCGATGTAGGCATGGGCTTCCAATCTGTCATTCTGAATTTCTTCAATATCTCCATTATGCATTTCCCCTGACTCAAGAGAATATCATCAGTTCTCTTCCACACTTCTAGTCCCAAGAAGTATTGCATCATACCAAGGTCCTTCATCTCAAATTCAGAAGCCAATGCACACTTGCATTCAACAATAAGATTTTATGAACTGGTGAGGAATAAGTCATCAACATATAGGACCAAAATTAGACACTCATCACCAATAATGTTGTAGTATAGGTTGGGATCAACAACACTCTTGTTGAAGCCAAAACTCATCAAGTATCCATCAATCTTCTCATACCATGCACAAGGTGCCTGCGTTAGTCCATACAGGGATTTCTTCAACCTGCACACATGAGACTCCTTCTCATGCACCAAGAATCCAATTGGTTGCTCAATATAAAATTATTCCTCAATTTCTCCATTGAGAGAGGTTTTCTTCACATCCATCTGATGTAGTCTCCAACTCATGGATGTGACAATGGAAATAATCGTACAGATGGAAGCGTATCGAGAAACAGGAGAAAATGTCTCCTCATAATCTATTCCCTCCACCTGAGAGAATCCTCTAGCCACAAATATCACTTTGTACTTCTCGACACTTCCATCAGCTACATGTTTGACCTTATAGATCCACTTGTAAGTCACTACAAACTTCCCTTTCGGTCTCAGAACAATATCCTACACATCATTCGTCATGATTGACGGATGCTCTTCGGTCATGGAATAATTACAAACCTGCTAACCTACTGCTTCTCCATGACAAGAAGGCTCAGTATCAATGATGTGGCTCATAGATAAAACATAGTTCAAAAATCTATGTGGTATCTTGCTCTCTCGAAATGTGCCACAAGGATTTGCATGTCCCTCTAACTCCTGTAGATTCTAGCGATCCCATGCAAGCCACTTCTGGCCTACTGAAATGTCTCTGAGAACATCAATTGTAGCTACGGGATCAACTGGATCAACTCGATTAATAATTGTCTCCCTATGAACTACTAAAGGGGAAGAAGGTATTGTCTCTTCTTTCTTCTCACTTCCAATCTCCATCTAAGATTCTCTGGATCTTCGGAATACTATCTCTTCCTCAAAGGTGACATCTCTGATAACCTCAATTTTTCTCTAACCATGGATGTAGCTTTGATATGCCTTCAAAGATTCACTGTACCCCACAAATGTACCCTTTCTGCCTGAAGGATCTAGCTTTTTCCTCTTTTCCTTAAGTAAATGAATGTATACTGGACACCCAAATATCCTAAAGTGTCCAACCTCAGGCTTCAGTCCAGTGAAAGCTTCTTCAGGAGTCATTTTCTTCATAATATTGTGAGGACTCTTTTTCTGAACGTACACAGCTGCCATAGATGTCTCTGCCCACAAAATCATAGGTAGATTCTGATCATGTATCATTTCTTTGGTTGCCTCAATAATGGATATGTTCTTCCTCTCTATAACCCCATTATGTTGAGGGTTATAAGGAACAGTGTACCGCTTCTTGATCCCTTCCTCAATACAGAAATCATTGAAATCCCTAGAGGTGTACTCTTCTCCATTATCTGATCTCAACACTTTGATCTTCCTCCCGGCCAGGTTCTCAACATGAGCTCTAAATTCTTGAAATATTGCAAGGACTCCATCCTTGGTCTTAAATAAGTAAATACACATATGCCAAGAGTGATCATCGATGAAGAGAACATAGTACAAGTATCTTCTCAAGGAAGCAACAATCATGGATCCATAAACATTTGTATGTATCAATTCCAAGATCCCCTTGGATCTACTGTCATTACTCGAAAAGGACCCCTTGACATTCTTTCCAAGAGCAGAACCTCTGCAAACACCATCATGCTTGATATGTATCTCTAGAAGACCTATTACCGTATTCTCCAGAGCAGGAAGGGCTCTATAATGTAAATGAGAAAGTCTCCCATGCCATAGCTCGCTCAAGATAATAGTATCATGTAATAGGGCCTGGACTGGTCAGACAGTCAATCTGTACAAACTGTTATCTCAAACACCAATCACTCGGGCATAACCCATGCGTTATTTCTTGTGCCATGCAAGAAATTTTCCTTCAAAGAAAATAACCTTGTAGCCTTTATCCTCTAAGGCAGAAATAGAGACAAGGTTCCTTTTCATCCTAGGTACATATAGTACCTCAATTAATTGCAGTGGTGTGTCAGAATCTAGTTGGAAAGAAGAAGATCCAACTCCCTTCATAGTATATCTGGCATTGTCACCAAGTAAAACATGTAAACAAGACTCTTTCTATACAATATCTGTAAGATGTTCTCTATATCTGGTCATGTGTCTAGAATCACCACTGTCAATCAACCAAATATCACTATCAGCAGGAACTGTACCCGAGAGTGTTTAAATGAAGAAGAACACCTCATCCTTTACTTCTTCAGCTCTTTGAAGTGGTTTTTAATCAACATCGCCAGTGGAGGCATGTTGTCTTCCTTTCTTCCTGGTAGGACAATTTCTCGCAATGTGTCCATACTTATCACATATGAAACATTAAATCTTTGATATGTCTTTTCTTTGTTCATGACCTGAAATTGTTCAAGTTTTCTTTTCATTGAATTCTTTGATGAAACTTCTTCTACTTCTTCTTCATTTCTTTGCATAAGAATAAATGATTTTATTTTCATTATGATGGGAGTCTTGCACGCCACTCGCTATAATTCTGGTTTCCTCCTGAGTGCAGTCTACCCATAGAAGATCAAACTGATGCAAGTATGCACTTCCACTGATACTTTGAATGAATGGTTCCCAATGTCTTGGAAGAGCATGGAAAGTAATCATGACAAGTTATTTTTCTTTTATGGTTTCTCCAATGGAACCTAATTGATCTCTGGTATATGAAATCTTCATGAAGAAGGTAGTGATGGTATCATCTTTCATCATCTTGATATTTTTAAGTTGGTGTTTCAATGTAAGAGCTTTGTTAGTGTTGTTTATCTCAAACATCGTCTTCAACACATCATACATTAGATAAGTTGTCTTCAAGTTAGAGATGCAAGGTAGTAGATGATCTCTTACTGAGTAGATGATTATCTTCCTATCTTTAACATCAGATGTCTTCCATTCAGCCTTTTCTTCATCGATAGTTTTTTCTAGTAGAGTTCCTTATATCATTCTCAATAGGTCACTCTCTTCTAGAGTGATGCATAATCTTGACTTCCAACAATTGAATTTTCTTGATCCATCAAGCTTATCTTCCACCAAAGTTATGTTCCTCATGGTTTGCAGATTCTTCACAAAACCTAATAGCTAGGATAGAAACCATAGCTTCAGAAAACCTGATGGTTAGGCTAGGATAGAAACCCTAGGTTTTTTTGGACTTATGACTACCAACACTAAGCCTTGGAGAGTCAAAAGAACCCCAATGAGCTACAAGAATTCCCCAACGACCTGCAAAAACCCTAGAGTAGAAAATTCAAACTTCTTCAATTTTAAATTTGAGAGTTGCAGGTGATGCACTAGACCAGGCTGTACCTGCCTCTGAAGAATTTATGCCCAACTCTTCAAGGGAAAGTGTTAAAACTAGATTGACAAGGAAAAGGGTAAGGCTTGTTTTTGCAACTGCAGCAAGAAGGTGACGGCTAGCTTGGAAGGTGCTCTAGTAGCTTGTGCAATGGCTCTTTCAGGAACATTGCTCTAATACCATGTTGAATTTTTAATGATTTCTCAAGAACATGTAGTTTCTTTTCAATTTATCATGAACTTGAACCATAAACAATGCAGGAACATAATAGCTGCAGTAACCATGATCACAATAGGAATAACCATGCACGAGACATAAGAAGTTATCCTAGGAAAATCGTTATCAACCAAGGGAAAAACCCAACAACCCTTTACTATATTTCCAAGAGAAGAACCTTCACACCATAAACCCTAGCGCACACAAGAGGGATCTCTATGACCAAGAATTATAGCGCAGGAGAGAAGTGTGCACCAAATTACATCTCTCCAAGTATGCATTGAGTGAATGAGATATGATCCACAATGGTGATGTATCTCTCTAATAAATACATGACCTAATTCATCAAATAGATGTGTCTATTGGCATAATAGGGCCAGCTTGTACAACTCAATAATATAATTAATCTTTCACATAATATTTATTATCTTTACATAGTAGGGCCGACTTATACTTTTCACAATACAAATTAGGGTTTCACAATAGTATTACTCTTTGAAAATATAGCAAGGGGTCTCACACATGCTCTAGTGCTCTTCCACTAGGGACAAGTCCACATGTGCTCAACCACAAGGGACGTCACTCTCAAACAGATCAACTCAAATAAATTCATAGGATTACAAAATGGAGATCCATATCAATTAAACTCAACTAAGTCCATATGAGTACGATAGGAGACCATCTCATGTCACCTCAACTCAGTCCAGAAGAGAACAGCAAGAGACCAACACAAGTCATCTCAACTCAGTCCAGAGGAGTATGACTCACCTATCTCATAGGTGTTCTCACAGATCATCTCAACTCAGTCCAGAGGAGAACGATCTAGAGAATGTCTCATGAAGCTACAATCATCAACGGTTATTGTTTATACTAATCCATAAAGTTTATAAGGTCGATCTTTTGATCTAAAGTTTGTAGACCATAAACATTGGTGATGAAGCCCTCAAAATCTATGCCAATAAGATGGAAGCACACTAAAATGGAGTTTCTAGTTGTGGTGAAGTCGTTGAGGGTGATAGTTGAGGGGTTCCATGCAGTTTCAAGACTGCCTGAGGCCCTGGTCACATCAAATGCAATGGAGTTTGTGTTTTTCCAAAGACGCAATATCAAATCCTAGAGATTATTGTTGTTCCTTTTTGTTCCTTTAATCAAGAGTATTGTGGACTTTTCTTGGTGAATTTTCCTGTGGATCATTCTGTGTTCATTGAGACCGTTGATTCCCTTGAAATTCCAAGAAATGACTTTCAATAGGAACATTGAGTGTTGGAGGCAAAAAATTCAGTGAGCTAAGCATATTTTCGTGACTCCACTAACCTAGAACCCAAAGAGGCGATGTGTTTTGTATCCCAAGTCTGGAACGCATTTTAGCTTTGTTGAGGACCTCCTTGAGGAGATGAATATGATCTAGAGATATTATGTGGAAGGCATTTTTTTTGCATGAATCCTCCATTCCTAGGAGATCTAACTCACCCTCATCCATATATCCCATATCTTCATCCATTAGCACGTCAAAATCCTGACTGGTGGAACATATCGGGTTTTCCTGAAAAAATATTGGTTTTTATGTGTGCTTGATTTGTTTTCCTAGTTTATGCTTCCTCTACATGTTTAGTTGATTACTAAGTTGTGATTTTAGTAGATAAAGTGATTTTATTTTGAGCTAAATTCCACATGATGGGTTGAAGTGGTAAAATCAACATTTGTTGAATGTAGAAGATTGCATAAACATTGATTAGAAGTCACAAGGTTACAAAGATCTAGTAGATTTGGTAAGTATAAGTAAGAAACTAGAGTTTAGTTTTAGGGCTATCTCTAGTTGACTTTTGTATAAGAACATATTAGTGCCTAAAGTGCACTAGCGTGAAGGATTTGAAGCACATACAAGCAACAATGAAAAATCTTGTGTATGAAAAATTCTATAAAGAATGAAGGTATATGTACATATCAAAGGAGAAGCATAACTTGCTAGTAGTTAAACCATAATTACTGTGTGTGTTGCCATCGCGAGGCAATATTTTCTGACTGCTATTGAGTGGATATTTGAACATAACCTGAAGCATTTTGTAGAGAACTAAATGTCCATAATTTGATTGAAATATATAAAATAAAATGGTGTTGAGTAGATATGTTTCACCTTTATCAACTGTAGCAATGTATAATATATTATGTCATCTACAAAAATAGATGGATGTATTATAGACTAAAATGAAGTGTCTTTATGGAGAGTTTGTAGGCGGGTTTCCATTTCTACATGAGTATCTAGGTTCCATAGGAGGAGGGGTTTTGTACAAGTATCTAGGGGGGACACATGGTGAATATGATTCCAATGATGTCAGAAAATGGAGACATTGACTACATAATTGGTTTTGAGAAGAAAGTCATGGACTATTCTAGAAATCTATTGGGAGGTTAACTAATTTGGTCCAACCCTATTTTTGGACAATCAAATGATACATGATCCTTCAATATGGTATGCTAGATGGGGTCTAGTCCATTGGAGGAGGCCACCATGGCTATCTTGGGTGAGATGGCACAAGAGATAATAAAATAAGGTCCATGACCTCAAGCCATATGGAGGAGAGGGTGACGGGTCTCTTTGGTGATCATTCCAAGGCCTGTTATTGCATGAGTGGCATACCTCGTGAAAGGAGTTATGAACCTAAACCTATAGATCCTCCAACCTTGAATTCCTAGTTAGAGAAGGATGGAAGTTTAATGCACACAAGGTATGATGCTATAAACTCATTGAATGAGGTTTGTAATGAGTTCAGTTTTCTATGCAATGGTGCACTTGAAAGGTAGGATAGGTCCTTTAGTTTTTGTTTTGTTGGAAATATGTTGGATTGGAATCCCATGAGAAAAGTCTCATCCATTTATTCATATGTTGTAGGTGTACAATATTAGGAGGGATCAAGAAAATCCAAGCATCTTAAGTGTATAAAAATGGCTCATGAGGTTATCAGTCTAAAATTGGGTGGTAAAAATAAACTCAATGACATAAAGATGGGGGATAGGGTGTTGGTAGGGAATTTTTCTATAAAAATGATGAGAATTGAGGATTTGAAGAATTGGACCAAGCTAAACTTTGAGCTAGTATTGGGGATCTATCCATGTACCTTGATTCTGGTAAAAGGATGGTTGGTTGAAGAAGTAGAGAAAGTATTGCACCAACATTGGAAATGGGGATAACAGTTCTTATTCTTAAAGAAATGGTGTATTAAGCTCAATGCTTGTTGACTAGTGTGGGCGTGCTCTCAATATGGGTTTTAATTATAGGGTTGCAATTGATTTTGTTACGATGATGTTTTTGAATAAATTGGTAATGCATCAGGTATCTATTAAAAATATGACTTGTCCTTCTTAGACCCTTGGTATTATAGAGAAAAATACATATGAATAAGCAATCAAACCCCCATTTAGTGGGTGTAATTCAATGATAAACAAATAGATAGATAATGCATTTCTTTCTCCTAAGTCTGACATGCCTTTTCAAAATTAAATGAGAGAAGAAAGAGAAAGAATGCCTAATTTTGGATGGTTGTCCAAAGTATCAATGACCTTCACTTGATTTCATTCTATCTCTATTGCTTCAATGAATAACCTGCACAATCATCTAACAAGAAATGCCAGGCTCATTCTTCATATAAAAATAAAACAAAACTGCATGAATAAATTCCTAATCTAATAAATCAAGATAATTATATAAACACAAAACCTCATTAAAGATGCAATAAGATCCATAAACACAGATATTTTTTCGATGAAAAGAAAATAGATCTATATTTATTAAATGAGATTTACAACATGAATAATTAGCTTGAGATTCATTGTTGTACTCCTAGCTCCAAGACCCAAAGTGCTACTCCTTAGTCCCAATTCCACCTTCATCGAACAAACATGATCCATAACTATATCACGAAAAGCTAGCTAGGTGAATTGCTAACAACTCTCACCTAAGATTTGATCATACTAATGTTGATTCCCAGTGCTCAACGATGGTGTCAAACTCAAGACCAAGGATTTTCACTACAATTTCATAGCATTAGGATTCTTTCATAAAGACCTCATTCCCTTAGATTTGGCTCTCTACTTATATATTCTCGAGAAGAGAATAAAGGGTTGCATGGAATGTATTCCATGCACTTGGAAGCGATGTATGAAGCCACATGAGATTTTGGATTTTTCCAACTCAGATATTTTCCGCTTTCCTCATGAATTTCTATTTTTCAAACCTTTAAAGGGTAGCTACAGGTTTTATATTGGAAAACCTTGATCAACCACTCTTTTTACTAGGACAAGAACAACCTATATTTCATTTTGATAATCAAGTTTTTTGCGAGAAAATTCATTGTGATATTATAGTGTATTTTGGTCCTTTACGTTTTCCTTGGACTATGGTACCAAATAGAGGTGTAATATATTCACCCTAATGTATGAGTTTAGAAGAGGAACTGATGGAAAAAATACATTACAATAATAATATTTGATGAGTGGACTAAGTAGGAGTTATGCATATCACATAACTAAGAAGTACTTGTAAGGAATAACCAACCAAAAAATCTAAATTACCCCTAAGGTGAGAATACCCATGTTTAGATATATCAATAAGCATGGTCACCAACATAATACACTATGGATCCATGAAGTATGCAAGATCATGGCCACAATATTTACATGGTGGATCTATGTCATATAGAATATCATAGCCACAATCAAACACAAATTGGATCTATGTCACAATATACATCAAGAAGACACTTAATAAAAATTATAGTGCAATATGGTATTCAAAGTAATCATCAATAAATGGATCATTCTTACACAACTCAGGAGGGAAATATCAAATGAGGATGTTCCTATCCCAAGGTCTTCAATCCCAACTCCATTATTGTACAAATCTACATCATGTGAATAAATTAGCTTAAGTTGAGCATGGTAGAAACCATATACTTATTAGTCATTGATGAAAACTATTAATAGACATGAGTGGATCCACAAATAATGAAGATGGACCCCAAGTCACATAGCACAATCTAGAAATTGTCAATAAATGAGCTAATGCCAACCATTTGTAGAATCCATCAATTAGGGATCAATGATGTAAAACCATTGTCAATCATAAGCGAACCTACCACTTATATATACAAGGACCAATGTATTATTAATATTTCGAGATCAACTTCCTAGATAATAATCTAGTGTTGATAGGAACTAGTGTTGATAAGTAACCTGTTAGGCCACATGGAGAAACTATGGTACTCAAACCATGATGTGAATAACACAGACATGTTTCTAGATTTTTCCAAGAAATTTTACTTGGATACTGTGGGTATAGGACACTTTGGCGAACCAATTAACCAAGCAAAATAGTGGGCAACCAGACTGGCCAAAACTGGGATTCTAGGCCTGTTGGAGATACCGCACTTTGGAAGGGGTTGGGACGTAAGAAACTGTGTCAAGCAACTAATGGGAGTTACCCACGGATGATACATATGGGTTGAAGAGCCTGTCTCAATAGACGTAGAGCTCATTACATGCATTACAGGACTTCCACCTCGGAAATGACACCAGTGCAGTTCCTCGATGACAAGATGAAGGAGAAGGCACTGGCCAAGGAAATGAAGAAGACCTATGGTATAGAAATAGGGTCACACAGAATCATAATTAATCGCATTAGTGACGCAGCAACAAGGATGGCCACAAAAATCATGGCGTACAAGTTATTCAGGAAGTGTCGCAAGGAGGAAGTCCCTTCCGGGGTTGTCACAACTACAACACAATCTGCATAGAGCACTATGCTCAGCTGGGCCCCATACTTGTTAAATCTGTTCCTGGAATACTGCAAGGATGCATAGGACTTGGGGATAAAATTTCACTATTCTTGGCTCCTCATCCTGATCATTTTGGTCAAATGGAGGGAGCCTAAATACACATATTTTTCCAAGAGATCTAATCATTTATATGCAGCGTGATACCCATCACTAGGGAGTACTTTAGACCCCAAGAACAAAAGTGTGAATGCAGGCATGTTCGCAAGGTATTGCAACGACCTGCAGGAAAACATTGCCAACACCTGGCGGATTACGCCAGAAGTGGTCGCACAATATAAGGGCATAGCCAACTTCAAAGTGATAAGGAATACTGTGATTATCCAAGCATGGAAGGTGTTGGCATAGGGGTAGACCCAGGGTTCAACGCTACAACAGCACACCAACAAAGCCCTAACTATCGTCCCTTTCGGCAACACCTGCAAAGAAGATGAATTCTCACCCGAGGTAGAGGCAAGGGTGGTTGCAAGATTCAGGTGTATACAACCTTAGCTAGGACACAGATCTGTGATTGTACTACTTAATAAATCATTTAGCACCGTCAGTTCCTCAATATATAATCAATAATCACTTCGCTGATAAAAAGGGCTTCACAGCATTCACACTGTTATAACGTACTTAAGCACTTAGCATCAATAGACAGGTCAGATCTAGCAGATCAAGCACTAAGCACATTCATATGGATCAGATATAATATTCTCATATATCATTAGCACTAAGCATAAGCAGATCTATCTAATCATCTTAAATCACTTAGAAAAAGAAGACATAAACACATTAAGACAAGCACAAAGAAAGACAACACAACGTTTACATGGGTCACCCCCACCCTGGGGATATGTCCACCAACTCTTCTTCTTTATTGTCTTCAGTCAATCAGTTACAAGCACAAAGCCATCAAAACCCTTCCTCCGCACAGGACAGAAGATCTGCGCAGCTCGCTAGATCCTTCTTCCTCGCGTTATAGCACTAAGCCCTCCATGATCTGCTACAAGGACCTGCACTTAGCTCTGAAAGTCTCTTACATTCATGCACAAAGAACTTACAGACTCTACTCGCACTAAGCATACATTCACATCACATAGATGTAGTATTCCCCTTTTTTCTTACATTGCCTATCCTTCTATTTATACATACAAAATAGGCCTAAACATGGGTAAACCCATGGGTCGACATCCCATTCCCGTTACATATTCCCAAAAACCCAAAAAGGACCCAAAAGTGGGCTGAGAATCCGTGATATCCGCTTCGTCTTGTGCTCCTCCTTCGACAGGCTGTCGAAGTCCCAAAAAAGGTCAATATGACCAAGAATCTCCCAAAACTTGGTCAAGGGCCAACAGGCCCCCAACACTCACCTGTGACTCATCCTGAGTCACTCTGATCTGACCATTTCTGATTCAGAGGCCTCGAGCTTGGATCGAGCTACTTTGACCTGCTGCTGTGATACGGTCTCTTGCTCGGTGAATTCCTGGATCACTACGTCGTTTATTGGCCCTTCTAGGCATTGTTCTATTGTGATGACGACCTGTTCTAGCTCTGCTCCTCAGCTTTCAACCTCTGTGAATAACTGGCATGCCTTATCTTGTACTGGTTGAAGTCGTTGATTAACTCCCATTAATCTGCTTTGAATCATATGGATTTGTTGTTGGGTGATGCATTGCTCCTAAGACCACTTCATTCTTTCCACGGCCGACAAGGCCTTCAGCTGCGCTTGTAGTGTGTCTGTGTGCTGCTTTTCTTCCTTGAGATGAAACTCTAATGCTTGTAACTATGGGTTCTCTGTGAGGTTCTCATATGTCTGGGAACTTTGGTTACTTAGCTTCTTGCACTTCAAGGCAAGATATTTTAATCTGTCAACTGCGCTGCGAGCAGTTTCTTCTCTTAGGTCTCTTACATATTGAGGGGTCTCGGGCACTGTGCGGAGCTCCAAGTCTACTATGCATTGTTGGATTTGTTGGATTACCTCTTCAAGTTGTGCCAGCTACTGTCGAACTCACTATTTGACCTTTACTTTGATGACTTTCATATAGCGAAGTTCTTTGTGAACCATTTCCTTTACTTCGAGTTGCTCGACCAACAACTATTCCTTTTCTTTTTGCAGCTGGGCTTTTTCTTCATCAAACTTTACCTAGAGAGCAAGCTTCTCTAGTTCTGTAGTATTGCGCTACTCTAGAAGGTCTCCCTATGCTCATGCTAAAGCTTGGGTGGCTTGCATTGTCTCCTCCTGTGCTCGTTGAAGGTGAGCTTCAACTATATCAGCGATCCGGTGGAGTTGAGCTGGCTCATCAGCCAGTTCTATTGTTCTTTCTGATAGAAGCATAGTAGAAACTGCGCGGCTAGACTGTAATGCCTGTTGCACCCCTTGGAGCTCATCCTTAATCAGATTGAACACCTCCTCCTTATTAGCTTCTTGCTTCTCTGCTATCTCCAACAAAGCATCGTTCAGTGTTGCGATGATGAAGTCGAAGTTGTCTAAGGTGAGGGTGGTCTCAAATTTGATCCTGGTTTCTTTCACTTTCTTCCGGGATGAGGGTTTCGATGGGGAAACCTTCCTTTTCTTTGAGGGGTCCTCCTCATCTCTAGGCGGTGTAACCTCACATTTCTTATATTCAACTTCTACGCCATCTATCTCTCCACCATCTCCTCCTTGCTATGCTGAGATGGAAGCGGTCTTCACAGATGCGTTGTCTAAATCATGGACCTCTTCGATCTTCTTTATCTTGCTAGGTCTAGCTGTATCCGATGTATTTTATGGACTGTCTATATCGGACACCTCTATAGGGTCTGCTGGAATGAGGAGGTCCGACGACCATTCCTTGGTAATTTCTTCCAATTCATCCTCCGTCATCTTGTAGTATGATTGCAGATGTTGTATATGTCCATCTACAAGCGATGTGATGTAAATAAAATGGCGGTCCGTGTTGAATTTCATTAAGGGTCGAAACTTGTGGAGGGTATTCAGGGTCATACGAAGCTCGGACTAGATGTCTACCTTCAACTGGTTGTAATACATATGGAACACGACATGCCACTGTTTATTCATGTCGTTCGAGTACCATAGTGTACTGAACTTCGTAGCCAGAGTTTCAAACAGCTTGATGTCTGGGAAGGTCACACCTTCTAGCATCTCCCATGCAATGAAAGCGATAAGGATCTGTAGCCAATTGAAGTGGGATTCATATCCCTGATCGTGGGTTTCCTTGTAGTCCAGTTCCAATTGGTTTATCGGTACTATGCCCAATTCATCTGAAGTCCTTCTACGCACTTCCCTACGAGGTCGACTACAAAACCAGTCACTGGGGTGGGTCGATTCTTTCACACCAACCTTCTTGCAATCAATTGGCAGGTGAGGTGCACTACGTCGCTCTGGATAGAAGCTACCTTGTAGCCTCACGTGCCCTTCTCGACATATTCATAGGTGTCTTTTATCTTTTGATCTAAAGCGCAATCCATGGTCTTTCTGGGGTAGAAATCCTATGGGTCAGGGCCTTGCATGCTTAGCCCTGTGATCCGATTGATCAACGTCGAATCCAATGTGATATGGCGGTTTAACCACAAATAACCTCCATGATAACAGGACAACAGCAATTTGATGCATGCATTCACTTCTTGGTGCCTTCCAAAGTGCGGGATCTTCATGACGTTGAGCAGTGTGGATTGCGCGAGGTTATGGGTCCATGGTTGAGGGACGATCTTTGAATTATTCCCTTTGGTTTTGGTCAAGTACTTATGCGGGGATAACATGTTGTAGACCTTGTGATCTCCCAGGTTGAAGTCGTTAAACTTCAATGCTAAGATCTTATCTTGGTTTGTTTGCACTGTGCATATCCCCTTCGAGAGGTACGTAGTGACCAAGGCATACTTGAAATCTCTAAGTATGTTGTCACAGTTTACAACACTGCTCAGAGGTGGTATATAGGTGGGTAATATGCTCGGAATCGACTTGGAATTCGCGAGTTCATCCCTGTGCTTGGTTCGCTTCTCATCGGTCCAGCTTGAGCAGTGGATGAAGAGGCCAATAGTCCTCTCGTCGAATATGCTTGTACACCTATAGACACTCCTCTCTCTAACATGACTCTTTCAGTCATCAAGTCAAGGAGAACTTTTGTTACTGATTCTTCAACTTCGGTGAGCTCGTTGGACATATGCACTCGGGATTAAAATTATCAGGGTCACGATGAACTTAGATACGACGCTCGAAAAAACAACAATAGCACAATGATCATTGTATACAATTCACTTAGTCTACAGGCTCAAACTCTTAGTTAGAAAAAGTGTTCTCCATGCATACCACGATGGGATAAGTAGGCAACTTGGAAACGGTTCACTTGTAATGGGTATGAAGCCTCATTAACTCTCATTTTTTCTGTTATGGAGCGGTCCAACGGTCTTGTGTCGAGCTATAAATGTTTTCTGACCCGTTCAAAGTGGCAGTCGAACGAATATATCGACCCCACCGGCTATATTGATTCGCCTTGGAGAAGTACCATGTGTCACTGTTCTGATATCCCGACGAAGTTTCAAGTCTGCAAATTTTCTTTCTGCGAAGTTCCCTCTGGAATCTTCTATAACTTTTAAATCTTAGCGCTCTTCTTATTTATCTTTCTAGCCTTCTTTCTAGTAAGCCTCGACTCAGTATGTATTTTTCCATTCTGATTATTATCTTTTGTGGTCCTAGTCACTTCGCGATCTTGATATTCTTCCCTAGGGTTCCAGGATAATACTTCTTCTTTATCCGAGATAGGTACTTCAGTCTCATTTGAGTCTTCTAATGTTCTTGCAGATTCGACATATGGGTTTCTAGTGTTAAATAGCTTCGATCTGTTCTCCTATTCTTCAATCAAGTATGCGATCTTTCTGGTCATGAAATCTTTTAATTCTTGTTTCTTCTGCTCCAAAACTTCTTCTTCTTCCTTTCATCTGGCTTGAGCTCTATCAATCCAAGGTTTTCCTATTAACATGGAAAATGGGGTGTTGTCTTAAACAAATTTAATAATCTCAAAATCTTCTTATGTCGAAGTTCCATTGACTGTCATAGATATCCGAGTGAGATTTCCACACAGGTTTACCAGTTTTCCTCTAAATAACCCTAGTCCTCCTAATGAGGGAGTCATAGCAGGCCTTCCTATAGCTTCCAAAGTTCTCTTTGTCATGATATTCACCTGTGTTTCCTCATCTAGAATGCAGTCAATGTCGAAGTTCATATTCTTTCTTCAAGGTGTTCCTTGTCTTTAAATATCTCTGAAAATCTAACATGTCAGTGGTCATTCAAGGTTTCTCTCATCAGTAGCAATAATTTGTCTGATTCTTCTTGGGGTTCTGCTATAGCCTCTGGAGATGTCTTAGGGTTTTCTTGATTTAGATTCATTCCTTCAAGCTTAACAATCATTCTGTGGCAATCCAACACTTCATGGTCCATAGCTTTGCAACAAAGACAACTAGGTCTTCTCCCAGGGCATTCTTTAGAAAGATGTCCCGGTTTTCTGCAACTGTAACAGAGGGTTAATCCTCTCTTTCCTTTAAATGATCCCCAGCTTCTCATGTACTGCGCGCTAGGATCATAGGAGTTAACCTACAACAAATTCTTTCGAGGATCCTGCATCCATTTGTTAGTCCAAACATTCTTTCTATGCATNCTATGAAACATACCTAGATCCATACTCTAGAAAAAAAAAATTCCACTTATCTTACTTCTACAGAGCACAAAGCTTCCAGATCTAAAACTTTTCACTATTCTTATCTTTATCAGAGGCACAAAGCTTGCAGATCTTACCTCTTTTAATCAAACGTTCTCACTTTCACCTTTCTTAGAGAACAAAGCTTCCATATCTTGTTTCTTCCCTTCATATCCGACCTCCTTTCCTTAGATCGGGCTTCTTTCTTTCAAATCTGATCTTCTTTCTTTAGATCGGGCTTCATTCTTTCAAATCCGATCTTCTTTCTTTAGATCGGACTTCTTTCTTTAGAAAAGATCTTTATAAATCGAGTAGGACACTGCACACTAGGGCACAGATATACGCATAGAGATTTCACTATCCCAGGTCGAATCTTTGCACAAAGCTTCTTCTTTCTCAATTCCCAGTGATCACAGTTTCAGGTCCGATACCGCACACTTTAGCAATATATCTATGCATAGAGATTCTCTTTTCTTTACCTTAGTTCCCAGCAATCACAGTTTTAGGTCCTGGCAACGGAACCATTTGTTGTCACAGGGGCAGACCCAAGGTTCAACGCTACAACAACACACCAACAAAGCCCTAACTACCAGCCCTTTTAGCAACACCTACGAAGCAAATGAAGTCTCACCCAAGGTAGAGGTAGGGGTGGTTGCAAGACTCAGGTGTCTGCAACCTTATATGGGACACAGATCTATGATTGTACTACTTAATAAATCATTTAGCACCGTCAATTCCTCAATATATAATCAATAATCACTTCATTGATAAAACAAGGCTTCACAACATTCACACTGTTATAACGTACTTAAGCAGTTAGCATCAATAGACAGGTCGGATCTAGAAGATCAAGCACTAAGCACATTCATATGGATCAGATCTAATATTCTCATATATCATTATCACTAAGCATAAGCAGATCTATCTAATCATCTTAAAGAACTTAGAAAAAGAAGACATAAACACATTAAGACAAGCACAAAGAAAGACAACACAGCGTTTACGTGGTTCACCCCCACCAACTCTTCTTCTTTATTATCTTTAGCTAATCAGTTACAAGCACAAAGCCATCAAAACCCTTACTCCGCACAGGACAGAAGATCTGTGCAGCTCGCTAGATCCTTCTTCCTCGCGTTACAGCACTAAGCCCTCCACAATCTGCTACAAGGACATGCACTTAGCTCTGCAATTCTCTTACATTCATGCAAAAAGCACTTACAGACTCTACTCGCACTAAGAATACATTCACATCACATAGATGCAGTATTCCCCTTTTTTCTTACATTGCCTATCCTTCTATTTATGCATACAAAACAGGACTAAACATGGGTAAACCCATGGGCCAACATCCCATTCTCGTTACATATTTCCCAAAACCCAAAAAGGACCCAAAATTGGGCCGAGATCCCGTGAAATCCGCTTCATCTTGCGCTCCTCCTTCGACAGGCTGTCGAAGTCCCAAAATAGGTCAATATGACCAAGAATCTCCCAAAACTTGGTCAAGGGCCAACAGAAGGATCCTGAGAACCAATGGCTACAACTATAGCACTGCGTCAAGGAAGAGGATGTAGAAATGGACATCAAGGATTGGCATGAGGACTAGAGGATTCCAAACTTGAATCAAGAGATGCCCGCATATATGGAAGTTGAGGCAGGGTAGGAGCAGACACCTGTAGGAGAAAAAATTGTGCCCAAGAAGCCAAGAACATTTTAGAACCCAACGCAACAAAAGAAAGGGGGTGTGTCCAAGAAAGACACCCATGCGGAGAAGAACAACAACACCCAGGCACCACAAGAATAGGAAAAAGAGACTAAGACAACATAGGGTACCACATTAAGTGCTACTCAGCAGGAGAAAGGCCATACCAAGAGGCCAATTATAAAAATGGTGGGTGCACACAAGAAAGCTAAGGCACACAAAAAGCCACCAGAATATGCAATCACAGAGGACGACGTAGACCTCATGGCCCAAATGATCCGGGATCGAACAATGGAGGATTTTGACGAAGCTCAGTGCCAAAGGGACAAGATTCAAGATGATTTGGCAAACATGAGGCAACTTCTCGAGTAGATCAAAGAAAAACAGAGGGTCAGCAGAGGAATAAAATCAGTCCCAGCAGCACTACAGACAGGATCCAAGACTAGATTGAGAAAGAAGGATAGGATCTAGATGACAGTGTAGCCGAGCTCGACATTTCACGTTACACCCAACATGTTGCGCATGGATGAAATTGTGGGTCAGACACCTTTGAAGGATTTTTCCCAAATACAGTTGGTAATGATCCAGATACCAACCAAGGCATTGTATAAAATGCAATTCAACGTCGTGCAGGAGGTGCAGTCGTACATACGCACAGACGCAACAAAACTGTAGAAGACAAAGGACAATAGAGAAGAGTTGGAATTGGTGCTCGAGTAGGTCAAACTCAAGACCAAATATGAGAAAGATCACGCAGATAGGCTCGAGCAGGGATTGGCTATAGCCTATGACAAAATTCCAAAGAGAGCGCAGACAACAGAGCTCATGGTGATGCAGAAGATTGATCAGATTGTGCAAACAATTGATCAATACAGGCAGGAGATCGAGCACCTCCGGGAAAAAATCATCCCTACCACTTCCTCGGAGGTGAAGGAGCAAAGGAAGCATGAAGAAGTAGCATAGATAGAGGAGATGGAGCAGCAAGTCTATGCAGCTGTCGACTTGTTCGATAAAGCAGCACAGCTATAGACAAAGCTAGAGGAGGATCAAAAGGTTCAGTAGTGGGACCAGGAAGAGGAGAATATAAGAATAGCTATCCAAGACCTCAAGCAGAGGCAAAAGAAAATGTCAATCACTGAGTGCCTCAAAGGAGCACAGGATATGAAAATTTTGCAGGCAGAACTCATAGTCGCGCAAACAAAAAAGAAGGAGCACCAAGATCAAATGGAACCTCTCCAAGAGCAGGCATAGGATGTCATTGCATAGAAAGAATATGCAAAGAAGAACATGGCAAAGACTCAGGAAGAGTGCACAAAGATGATAAGCGACGAGATCAGAGCGCAAGTATTGGACGCACTTAGAAAAAAGACCATGCAGGCTCAAACATAAGAAAAGGAACTCACTGAGAAGTTACATGCTCTTGCAGGAGCTGTTGAAGAAGTGCACAAAGGTTAGGTGGCTCAGGATGAGCCACATGTCAGGGTTGGGGGCATGTTGGATGCAGGTCGAGTCAAGAAGAAAGGCTAGTTTTGGAGGAGAAGCATGCAAAGAGGAAAGGACAGCTAGAAGGAAAAGAAGCATGCGTAAGAGAAGTAGGCAAGGCACACATGCAAGGAAGACCTAACAGCACTAGGGTTAGGTTTTTTGTAATGTATTGTAATGGCTAGTGAGCCAAGGATATAAATAAGTAGTACTTAAGCGATACAAAGGAGAGAGATGAGAGACAGAGGGGGAAAAAAATATACAGAAATATACAGAGGAAGAGAGAGTTGTAAGTATTGTACGAGTCATTAAGCTGGTGATATAGGGAAGGAGTGAGTGACTCGATCCTGAGGGTTAGATCGAAGGATGATGAGCCTGATGTGATTTAGTCAACCTCGCAGGGATCGAGGATCCTGTGGAAAAGGTTGAGACCTAAGATTGTAAACACGCGTGATATGATATAATTCTGAACCATAATAAAATCTTGAGAGCCAGATCTTTGTGGACATAGCCCGGGAGGGGGTGAACCACGGTAACACATGTGTTATGTGAATGAATGTATGTGTCTTTATGCTTATTAATTATTGAATGTTAGATGAATGAGTTAACTAGTTAGATATGGTATTCCACATGCATGAATAGATTGACTGTTATAATTAGATGTTATACTGAATGAATAAATATTACAGAGCACAACCACATATCTTCACTCATTCTCAAGTTGAAAACACCTGAGTATTTCAGCCACCCATAGAGATATATTGGGTGAGACTGCGTAGTACACCCTGTGTGTTGTGTTGCCTTCTGGTCTACCAGAGGGGCCGATAGTTTTAAATGGATTTTTTGGGAAGCTTATCAAATATGAACCAAGGTCAAGCTATGATGATAAGGTAGAATCAGAATAAACCATAAAGAATCCTCAAGACCAATAGAAAAGAAGAAATCCAACAGAGGAT
>JASDQU010025994.1:0-29721 GCA_032191745.1 Picea mariana | reverse complement strand
TTTCTAGAATCATTCTATCTAAGAAAAATGTTATTGTTCTCTGGGGTGGCATATGTGAATGCCTATGGTTGGATGGAAATGATGTGACATTGTCTATGGTTAAACGAGCATACAAAATTTTTAACATGGTTTCCGAGTGAGGTTTCCTTCGTAACAATCTAACCATTGGAAGGAAGATCCTCAGTTTCCCCTATTGTTAATATGTTGAGAAATTATTGAAGCTGCTAAGAAGGTCACCTAAGGAGGGTGCATCTTTTCCCTGGATCAGATCTACAATATTCTGAAGTTGAAGATCCATAGGGAAATGTGGCAGTGCCAATTGCAACACCAGTTGCAATGATAGTTTCAATTCCTCTGGTCCAGTGAAGTTTCTGGTAACTCGTTGAAAGGATGCTGAAATTATTCTTTCCCTAGATCAACTCGCTAGCCATTATTCCGGTATTTAGGGTTTCTGGTTTTCCAACAACAAAAGACCCTAACCCAAACTCATTGGGAACTTTTAGTGAAGTGTTGGGAAAATTTTTTAGTTTTCCTAGTGCGCCCTACCCTAGCGCATCTCCAAATATCTTCAGATTGCAAGTTGGAGCACTTTGAATTTTTTGGATTCATCGTTGCATGTCGTTGTTGTCGGATGGTGCCATTACTGGAGGTATGTACTTGTATATGTTTAAACTGTATCACTATCTTGAGGGTGTTTGTAGGAGAAGGGATCTTTTGTCCAAGCAACAATCGAAGATCCATATCTCAGATCCAACACATCCAGAGGAATAGTGCACTCCAGGTTTGATTGTTTTGATATGCCTCTAGATGTTATGGAATTATTGTGATCTTATGAACATCTAGTTGTATTTTGATCTATTGAAGTTATGATTATCATATTGTTGAGCACTCAACACACCCTAAAAGGTTTTTGGAATTTTTTCTCTTTTGGGTACCACCTATTTTCTTTTCTTCTTTATGAGTTGAGTCTATTGTGTAGGCATCATTAAGATTTGTTTCCATGTCTCATCATTGATCACATTCAGATTTATTTGGATTTGTCAAATTGAAACCTTTTTCTCTAAAAAGAACCTGAAATTTTAACTAAGAATTCACAGCTAGAAATACAACCCACACACCTATTTTCGACATCGACGAAATCCAAGCAGCAAAAATGACCATGTAGTGACAATAATCTTCGATCAATGATGTATCATCGACATCGGGAAAAAATGAAGGAGGATTGTGTTGGTTGTTCACAAAGAATATTAAAGAAATGGTCATTATCCCATCAGCATCATAGAAATATGGGAAGAATACACATTGACACAGGCCATGATGAATCACTGATCACCAATCACCGATGCATTTTCGACATCAACAAGTTTCGAGGGGGGTAATTAGGGAACACTTGTTTAAACATATCGCCAATATTCGATCCTTGATTTTTTTTCATCATTGGCAGGGTAGGACCTATTTGATAAAACACTTATCTAAATAAAATCCTTGATTCCAAATAAACTCTTAAATGAAGAAGCCAATTTCAAATTCCACGTGTCTTTGCCGCATATGCATTTTGTACGGCCTAGTTTCATCCCGAGTCACCTTAGGTTTCCCTGTGTCCTAGTCACACTTCCGAGTTAGCATTTCCACATCAGCGTTGTATGACAAGATGGATCGGCATCAAAGTTTTTTCCAAGAGATATCAATGAACATTGTCTAAAGAAAAGTGTCGACTCCCGATCCACCCATTTAAATTAGTGGAATGATGGGACATTTTCAACACAAAATAAGATCGGATTCTACCATTTAATATGCCAATTAATGTTTTTCTCCGCATATGTTTTTACCCTGTGCGTCGATTGAATAACGGGAATTTGAAATCATCGATGAAGTAGAATGTATCTTGATCCTCCGCCGCCAACCTACGAATTCATTTAATCTCGAGCATAATGTGTATTTGGCGACAGATTTTGTAAAACCACACTTGCACCCCGAATTGAAGAACTGATGCGAGAAGGTAATTATTCTCTGCATTTAAATCACTAAGATAGTTTCAAACCCCAACATTTTGTGCACAAGTTTCTCATTTCCAGAGCAGTCGAGGAAGTGAAAAGAGCATCTAAAGAGTTTCACTTGATTATCATAATTTCAAAACCAAGTTAAGTTAGTGCAAAGAAGAGGTGTGTGTTGATTTTATCATTTCGGTGTTCACATTTTTATTTATATATCAATATTCTCCCTGCAACATAGTGTCTAACTCTTCTCTCTTTGCAGAAAAATGCCTCCAAGAAAGCCAACGACCAAATGCTTGCTAAGGGCACCAAAATTGAAGGAAGTAGAGGTCAGTGAAGGATATTCTCCCGGAACTGCGAGGCAGTTGGAATTTTCTACTAGAGTGGAACCAGTCATCAAAACATCAACTAAGAAGGATTTTTCTTAGCCCCCTGCTTTTGGCGATACAAAAGAAAGAACTGGTTCAAAGATAATGCTCCCACAATGGGGACATTTGTTCAACATAATTAATCTGGAAGATTACCCAGAATTTATTCCCCACAGTGACCCGGATGTAAGGGTGCTCGACGAACAGGTTTTTCCGAACATCTGGCGGTCATTCCTGCATATGGTATCCTGTTGAACCTTGGTCTTGCCCTGTATTGAGACTCTGGGGTGTATAATCGATCATATAGACATAATGAAGTTCCTAGTCAATGATGAGAATGGCGGATGTGTCAGTTTTTTTCTCCCGACAGAGGTCCATAAATATTACAAGATCAAGGACCCGAAGGAGAAGTTAACATGGATTTCATAGTGAAGTTCTATGAGTTCCATGACACCAGTCGATTAATGGCCTCCTGGTGGAAGGAAGACAAAAAAATCACAAATTGGAGCAACGACTGGTATGGGACAACAAATCTAAGGGAGCCATACATCTATTTAATTGCTCTAATCTGTCGATTATACGGGGAGAGAGATTGCACTAAGTTCTCAGAGGCATGGATTCCCCTGGCATAAAATGTGGCCATCTCTTGGAGTAGCTTCAAATGGGGAGCAATCATTTCTAAACAATTTAGCACCAACATATTGCAGGCTCATACACCAAAGAGTGGAGAAGCGCCCTCTTTTCACATGGCTTCATATCTCCTAGACATAATCTATGCAAGGAATGTCTTCACCAGCATGAATCTGAGCTGGCATGTCGCTGAGATACCTGTACAAGTCTACTTCAACATCCTGTGGGAAAACAAGTACACAAAATCTTATGCTCTCATCTGTGATGAATTCATAGCTCGGGTCTATTTTATTATTTTCAAGAAATAATGCCCACTACTGTCTCTAGCAGGCAAGAAAATGATTTCAAAAGTAGGCCACTGATACCTAGATGAAACCACTACTTATATCAGGGTATTTAGGGACATAGAAACGCCACATTTACTCCCCTCTCACATACCAGACTGGCTCGTCATAGGAGAAATCTATTATCAGACCATCTTACATGGCTATAATGCCACTTTGGTTAAAGACAAGAAGCAAGCGTTCATACCATATGGTTTCCATGTAGGGTTTTGCATAGTGAAGGATACTGCGCAAGCTAAATAAGAGTGTTTGAGACAGCTGTAATATATATTCCCAACATGATGATTTTGCAAACATGACACTAAAGGCCTAGTTCTTCATCATGCATCACAAGTCTCTTCCTGTTGGCCATATGCACATGATAAGTTTGAAGATGAGATATTTACAGAATGTGCTCAGAACTGGGAGGAGGTACTACAGAGAAAAGCTAACCCAAATATGACTAGGTTAAAATCTATGAGTATGGATGAGAAATTTGAAATGATAGAACAAACGACTCAAGAAGCCCTCATGGTTAGAGAAGAAAACAAAGCAGCAGAAGCCACAAAGGCACAGAGGAGGGGGATGTTATTATTAGAAAAAACCTAAAGAGTCATCCAACAGTTAGAAAATGATCCTCAACTATTAGAACCTATGAGGATCACCCCGGCCGACCCAATCAACATCAAACACGAGCTAAATGGCTCAGAATCAACCCCACTGGAGGAAACCGTCAATCTGGAAAACCCTAGAGTTTTGTCATCACGGGACAGATCATCGATGACTATTCCAACCCAACATGAGATTCCAAGAACACCAGATGAAATGGGTGTGACTAACACCCTTTTTTTATCTAATTAATATCAATGATGATGAAGATATCTCAGAGGTATCACGTATAACTATGGTACCAATTACAGAGGAGAAAGAACGAGGGGGAACATATGTTCCAACTCCTAATGCATAAATTCCAAACCCTCTGCAGGGAGACCATGAGGCTGAGAGTACCTTACACACTGAATTTATTGACCTATCGGGGACCCCAAAATACAACTCTAGGGATGAGTTAGGTTTTGGTGAACAAGAAGAGGAATTGAAACAACTAGATATCAACACCTCAACAGTCGATCACCAAGTAAGTGATGAGCCTATGATTGTCTCTCCAATTAAGGTAGATACCCCACCAAATGATGAACACCAGACGAAGGTCAATCCATTGGAACATACAAAAGTTTCCTCTATCAAATAAGTACAAGAGCTGGTCCAAGAGAAAATATATATAGGAGATTGCTTATGACAGGAAGAGGAAAAGGAAATTCATAATGAGGAGAACAACCAAGAAAATAAGGCTCACACTAGATAACGTTATTCTCATCACCACAAAAGAAAAGCTGCTCAACACAGAAAATGCGAAGAAATCTGAGATAATCGACGCATGGATGGATATCACTGATGCCATGCTGGATCAAGAAAAGGGAGATGAAAAGGAACTAGCCACCACAAAGAAGGAGTCATACCATCTGTGCCATCTGGTGAAATATTACCAAGACTCAACGCCAGCAAAAAAAATTCTGAAGAGTGAATTCTGGGATGCATATGCAAAATTCACGAGCGAAAGACATCTTTTCACTGCGTGTGTGGTCGATTTTCAAGAAGACACTCTCATGGAACTAGAAACCTGTAAAGACGTGGATATATGGTATGAAAATGCATGCTAGGTTGTAGAACAAATCGATTATATCAGTGCAGTATAAAAGGATCGAGACACAGAGGAGCATAGAATCCGAGTGTTGATGGATAGCAGCATCTCCCATATCATGAAGGCAACCGAATACTAGGTAATTATGGCCTAGGAACCTCAGCGAGAGATATAGAAGAGGTGGGTCAAGTGCTAAAGAAGCTAGGAAAAGATCAATCGGGAGATGGAAGGCATTGGCCTCCTAGAGTTCGGCTCACCCGAATACTTTGTCGACTTGCATGACATAGTCAAACGACATGCAAAACATGACTCGGTTTGGGAATTAGAGATCGTGCAGGTGGCGAGCATGACACCCGATCAAGTACAAATCTTATGGAACATCCAATCAAGGCTCATGCAGTTTTGTAGCGTTAAAGTGCCAAAGTGATCAAATATAGAGAACGTGCAATAGAGATGAAGGAAACCCTTTCATCCTCGATGGACCAGCACAGATTCTCATATGCTAACACATGCAAGGATCTCTTCGTCAAGTGGTCAGAATACGAGAAGAATCATCCCCTCTAGTAGAACCACTAGAAAATCTCAAGAGAACAAAGAGATCAAACATCACGTGTCACTCTTTTGTTTTACTTAACACAAAATTTTAGTAGCTATTTTAAGTTAGTGATTCTTTATAAATAGGGGGATCGACCTTTTGGGAAAGGTCGATGGTTTTGGGTAAGGGCCCTCTTTTTTGAGAATTTTAAAGAATTATTTTTGAGCAACTTTAATTAAGAAGTTTTGTTTAGAACCAAAGACAAATTTTATTTTCATCAAAGGAGTTATGTGATTGGATTGAGGAGGAACTCCTTCCATATATATATATATATATATATATAAGCTATATTTTTCAATACTAAATAACGATTCTTTTGTTCTAAATAATGAAAATCAAATCGTTGTGTTAATATGTGATTGATGGTAGAGCTAAGGAAACTATTTTTCTTGCACTCATCTTATTGCATGCATATTTTCTTTCAATAATTGTATCTCAGTCAGTGTGAAATACCAGCAAGTTAACATATTAATACTAGAATTGTAATAGGTGTGAATATTGTTTTCTGCATGCTAGAGAAGGAGGGTTATCCCATGCCTAACCTTCTTCAGTAGTTAAGAATCCCCTCTATCAGTTGGTTTATACCATCACTCCTTAATTTATCAGACTCATTTAATAAAAGAAAAGACAAAAAGAGAAATGTTTAATCTGGAGGAGAAACTTTCATTGAAAGATGTCCTATCAATCACTAAGTAAATCCCATTGATAAATTGGCTAGATTGAAATATCTGGAGAACCATTCCACCCATCAAACACTGCAGAGTCTAATTAGGCCTCTAAGGCAGGTTTGGTTCCTACTGTTGAGGTAAAGGGATATCAGACACCTCAATATAATTGGCGCTAGAAGGAGGGCCTAGCGAATGAATGGCTAATGAAATTTCTAACAATATATTTCACATAGCCCACATATTCAAAACAACCCACATGCATGGCTAGTCATTCTCAAGATAACCCACATACAGAGAGTACTCCTGGAACAAGAAAATCACTCCAGCATGAGGAAGTAGAACACCTATTCCCTGAAATACCTTACACTCTTCCCCACGAGGAGTTGAACCAGTTCAGAAGAATCACAAGAGCTTATGCCCGACAAATTGGATCATTACCCTTAGCTATGTTACTTCCTTGTAGAAAACAAGTCAACATACCAGTTGTTGACACCCATGACCAGGTTTTTGTCCACACAATAGAATACCTGATAGATTTTTCCCTCACTAAGATCGAACAACACCTTAATTTAATCCCCGAAACACCAGCTGGTAACTACTCTGAACCTGGCAATTTTGAATCTGACGAGGAAAGGTCTAACTCAGATCACTCAGCTTCAGAATCAAATGGCATGGTGAATAATAACGATAAAAATAAAGAAAGGGGGAATAAACCTGAAAATAATCAACCATGGTTGGCCAGAGATGCTCTGGCAATCCCAGGATGGGTACATAACCTCCCTCGACATCTAGAAAATTTACTTCCCAAATTTGACCCTGAAATCTCCGAATTTCCTAAAGACCATATTAAAAATTTCATACTAGATATAAGACTGATGAATGTAAAACATGAGGAGATAGTGTGTAGGATTTTTCCCTATACCTTTGAGAATTCAACCTTGACTTGGTATTTTAACTTTCCTGTGGGATCCATAACTAGTTGGACGAAGTTTCAAAAAGATTTCTTAGAAAAAATTGCAGAAGAAACCACCACCGGAGATTTAATGGCTGAATTGTTCACCACCACCATGAGTTCAAAAGAGAAGGTTAAATACTTCAATCAACGGTTTACCACTATCCTGAACAAATTTCAACCCGAAGCTAAACCTACTCAGGAGATGAAAATTAAGGTATTTGCTAATGCTCTCCCTACTTCCATTTCCATGTTTGTGAAAAGGGTTGCCAAACATACCCTAGCTGAAAATTTTGAGGAAGCCAAAACGATTGAATTCCAAATGAAGGGATGCAAAGAGGTCCAGGTCTCACTAGTTAAGAAGGAAGTTCAACCTCCACCTAGGAGAGGATTTTTGTTGACTAGACCCCTGGGAAAAAAAACATAACAAGGTCTTGAAAAAGGAGGTGGGGACATAGGATACCTACAATGGATGATAAAGAAACTTTCAAATGAAAGCGTAGACATGAAAAGAAGTTTCGGGGAAGGAAACCAAAGTCAAAGGCCTTATAAACCATTTTTTAAAAGAAACCCGCCTTTCATAGCGATTGAACCTCCCCCGACCAATTTAAACATCAACCTAGGTAATGTAGCATCCGACTATTTTTGTACGTACCAAAAAGAGAAACATTCTTAAAGAGACTGTCCCCAATGGCTACACGATATTAATTTAATTTCCAATCGGTTCCTAGACAAAGTTTCTCTTACTGAACAATCAAGCGACTCAACAGTGAACATCGTTGATCAGGAAGAAGTTGAGCCACCGGAAGAAACAACCATGTTGTTATGGGATCCTGACTTGTCGATGCCTCTCGACGATGTATTTGAGGTCCAAGAACCACCCACTGAGTTTTTGGCTATGAAAATGCAAAGTAAGGGTCATTCGGTCTCAAATGATCTCATCACTACCCAATCCTCGAGAGGGAAACAAATATCCGATCACTCGAAAGCACCTTTTGTATCCTAAAGAAATCCTATAAACATACACACACGGGAAGCACCCAAGCTGGACTACAACATAGTAGAATACTTAAAGAAGTTGAAGGCTAATGTGTTGGTCATGGACATGTGCAGGATTCCCCAACAAAAGGATTTTCTGTTATAGGCCTTGAAGTCAATATAAGCCCCTATAATGAGCACTGAACTAGGTAAGGTCCCATCTCCCACGGATTTAAAGAAAAAACCAAATGTGAATGCTTTCTCTTTAGACAAAAGATGAAATCCTTTTGTCCCACCTTTCCTTTTAAATTTTGAAGTCTTCAACAGAAGCCTGCATAATTGCTTAGTCAATTCAGGGGCATCCTCCAATGTCATGCAATTGTCAATCTGCAATAAATTGAACGCGATCCCACTCAAAAGTGATAAAAACATTATACAACTAGACAAGACTCAGGTAAAACTTATTGGGGAACTTAAGGATGTCATGATTATAATGGATACACACCCGAAATTTGTTCAAGTAATTGACATAATTGTAGTAGATATCCCAGAATATTATGGACTGCTACTCAGTCGAGATTGGTCCGAGAAATTGAATGGATACTTTAGAACATGATGAGATCACCTCTAGTTTCCAATAAAGGGACATACCAACATGATTAGGATCGATAGGGAAATATATCTCAAACATACTGTCACTGGTTTAGAAGCCTTCAACGAACCCTTGTCGACAAATTTTCCCGTGCTAGGAAACTACTCCTGCGATTCTGATTTTAGAATTTTTTCCCCTCTCTCGTATGATGTACCTCTCACTCAAAACTATGAAATGACTTTTCAAGTGAATCTAATGGCAGCAACAGAAGAAATCATCTTTTATTAGGAACCTCTATTGGAAACAACAGACATGATATACGAAGATGAGAAAATAACTAGGATTGAAGAAGTTTCTAAATTTTTCTCACAAGTTTGGACGTTGTACTTTGATGGCTCTAAATCACAAGAAGGGTCGGGAGTAGGATGTATTCTCATTGACCTGAAGGGGAAGAAAAATTTCCTATCCTACAGACTAGAATTTGAATGCACCAATAACACTACTGAGTATGAGGCTCTAGTTCATGGACTGAAGAAAGCCATAGACTTAAACATTAAAGAACTAAAAGTTTTTGGGGACTCTGAAATTATCGTTAGGCAATTGAAGAATATTATCCATTGCAATTTACCCCACTTTAGAAATTACCAACAAGAGGTGCATAGACTAATATAACATTTTGAGGCCTTCAATATTACTGCTTTTCCCAGAACAAAGAATACTCTTGTTGATTCCCTAGCCACTTCAGCCTCAAGATTATCTCCTTTACAAGACTATGAATCCTCTAGGTTCATTGTGGAACTACTCTACAAACCATCAATACCCAACAATATTTCTAATTGGAAGGTTTTTGAAGGAGATGAATAGATTGTAGATTTTCTAACTAATCAAGAGAATTTTAAAGATTTGACTATTGATGATGAGGTATTCCAAGAGAAACTAGAAGAAACCGATTTCCATGAACGGAAGAATGGAACCGATCACTCTAATAGTAAACCAAGGTTTCACATGATACTGAAGGGGTATCCAATTTGGAGAACCTTTTCGACCTAAGGGAAATATTTAAAGCATCGAAGGATACAAAGACATGGAGTTCATGTCCTATATACAAGACTATAAACCTAGGAACCCTGGAAAACCCTAAGAATGTAAATCTAGGTAAAACAATGTCTAAAGAAGACATGAAAGCTTATCTCAAACTTTTTATAGAATATCAATGTATTTGCATGGTCCTACTAAGAATTAAAAACTTATGACACTCGCATTATCCAACACACAATCCCATTAAAATCTGGAGTAAAACCCTTCCAACAAAATCTTAGGAAGTACCATCCATATCTGGAACCCTTGATGTATCAAGAGCTAAAGAAATTGTTAGATGCTAAGATTATCTTTTAGGTTAGACACTCTGCCTGGGTAGAAAATTTGGTTCCTGTCAGAAAAAATTCTAGGGAGATCTGCATGTGTATAGATTCTAGAAAACTTAACGGAGCATCATAAAAGGATAACTAAACAGTCCCACCCATGGAACATCTCTTGCAGATTGTGTTTGGTTCTGAAATTTTTTCCCTTTTAGATGGTTTCTAAAGTTATAACCATGTCTTAGTTTCAGAGGAAGACCGATTGGAGACTACCTTCTGAACCAAGTGGGAAACTTTTTCTTATAAATGCATGCCCTTTGGGTTGATTAATGTAGGGGAAACCTTCAAAAGGGCCATGGACGTAGCTTTTTTGGGATTGATTAAAAAATGTGTAGTAGTATGTTTGGACGACATGACTATGTATTCAAAGAGCATAGAAGACCACATCCAACATCTAACCCAGATTTTTGAAAGGTGTAGAAAATATGGAATATCTTTAAACCCTAAGAAAACTGTCTTTGGTGTCGAGGAAGGGAAACTACTAGGTCATATTATATCTCAAGTAGGAATTCATATAGATCCTGAACGAATAAAGGCAATCACTCAGCTTCCCTTTCCCCATAACAAAAATGCTATGCAATCCTTCTTTAGGAAAATTAACTTTGTGAGGAAGTTCATGCTCAATTTTGCTGAAACTATCGAACCCTTACAAAAAATGATTTGCAAGGACACATATTTTAAGTGGGATGACGAGAAAAAAAATGCCTTCAACAATATCAAGACTGGAATCTCTCAAGCTCTGGTGTTGCGAAGTACTGACTTTAGTAAAGTTTTTTTCCTCTATACTTTCGCCTCCGGCCAGTCCTTAGCTGCAGTATTGACCTAGAAGGATGATGAAAACAATGAGGCACTGGTATCATTTATGAGCACTAATATCCAAGAAGTCAAATTTAACTACCCTGCTATAGACAAACATGCTTATGCGGTGTACAAATCAATAAAACATTTTAGATCTTACATCCTAAAAACTCACATCACACCAAAGTCATCGTGCCTCATCATGTAGTCTGATCCCTAGTCACTCAACATGAGATGGGAGAGAGAAGGGGAAATTGGATGAAAGTTGTCCAAGAATTTGATCTAGATATAAAACCTTCCAAATTAGTTAAGGGACAAGGATTGTGTAAATTAGCTACAAAATCCTAAGATCTAATAAATGAAGACCCCGGGTGGGAGAATGAATTAGCATTATGGTGTAGTGAAGCTTTATACATTCCTCGAGGGAAAGAATATTGGTATGGAAAATTTATTTACCTCATGCATCATGGGACTTGCCCAAAAAACCTAAGCCCTAAGGAAAGGAGAGCTCTCAAGCTAAAATCTGCGCAATATCACCTTGTAAATTCAATACTTTTCCACGTAAATTATGATGCAGTACTCTTGAGATGTCTCGAACGTGAAAATGTAGAAAAGGTTCTGAGGGAGCTTCATGATGGTCCTGTGGGTGGACACTTTGTAGGAGATACCGCAACTCACAAAATATTAAGAGACGATTATTACTGGCCTACTCTATTTAGGGAGTCTCATTCATGTTTGGGATTCATAGAACAACATTTGATCACAAGGTTTGGGATGCCTTCCATTCTTGTTTTTGACAATGCTGCCTAATTTTATTCTACTCTATTAACATAGTTCACTATGGACAAAGGAATCATAATAATATACTCTGCAAATTACTATCCACAAGAAAATGGGGTGGCAGAATCAACTAATAAGAACCTAGTGAGGAGCTTGAAGAAAATAGTCACAGACAATCAGAGGAATTGGCACAACTTGCTTCATAATGCCTTATGGGTAGATAGAGTAACACCCAAGGAAGCTATAGGAAACTCTCCATACTTTTTGGTATACAGAAAAGAATCCATTCTCCCAAATGGGTTATATCTTCCATCACTTCAGCTTTCTCATGCTTCAAGAGGACACCCCTCATCAGTTATTCAACAAAGAATTGATACCCTCCTCATGCTTGAAGAGGAAAGAGAGAAATAAAAATCTAAGTTCATCGCTCATCAACAGATACTTAAAAGAAGGTTTGACAAGCATAAGGCCAAAAAGAAGAGTTTTGAAATAGGAGACTTAGTCCTGAAATGGGATAGAGAAAACGAACCTAAGGGAAAACATTCAAAGTTTCAAAATATATGGCTTAGAACTTTCCAAGTATCTGAGAAAATTGGGGCAAGCATGTATCGATTGCAAAATCTAAGGGGGGAACCTGCCACCCTCCCAGAGAATGGCCAAGCCCTAAAAAAATATTTCTGTTAAAAAAAAATGTGTCTTTTTCATGTTTCTTTTAGAATACATTATGATTAGGACAAATGTGTAGGTTTAGGGTAAACTGATTGCATATTCCTTTTTATTTTTGTATTTTATTTTTCTTGGTATTTTCCTATAATAAAGTTGTGTTCCATAAAGCAATGGTCAACTTTAATAAATATGGTGTAGCAAACTCTGCTCCTAACTTACTCTTACATGCAACATAAGAAACACTGGGAAATTACAAATTCCTTCAAGGATATCTATATTTTGTCTTTGAAAAAAAAACAACCTTGATAAGTCATGAAGTATCTTCCTGGTGGTCTGGTAACTCCCAAAGGGAAATATGGAAAGTTGGAAAGGATCACATGTACCTCTAGACAGAGCTAGGAAGAATTTCACCTTAACTATTTCACCTTGCAGATAACTGGCATTCTCCTCTCCAACTCACTCAAGGATTTTTTGTCAAAAATAAATCAATTATATTAAAATGAGTGCAAAGGTGGAGAGGGTATACAAATAAATCTGTCAGGGCTATGGACGGTTGTTGGTAGAGGATTAAGGCCTGTGACATGGGGGTGAATCTGTCAGGGCTATGGACGCTTGTTGGAAGCAGAGAAACACCATAGCGAGGGAATAATGAATTCCTTACTCGAATCTTGTCAAAGAGGGGTGTGGGTCATGGTCAAGAAGAACGAAGGTGGGATAAGGGTTGAACTCCATAAGTGGACCCAAATTCATGAACCCAGAAAATTGTACATGCATGGATAGGAAATACTCTGATAAAAGCAAAGCTAGTTAGTTTCTCAACTAGCTTCTGCACAAGCTAAGACCGAAGGAAGGATAATAGATTATGCTTTCATCCAAAGAATCTCCATTTGTTGAGTGCTCAACACACCCTAAAAAGTTTTTGGAAAATTTTCTCTTTTCGGTACCACTTGTTTTATTTTCTTCTTTCTGGGTTGATTCCGTTGTGTAGGGATCATTAATTTTTTTTTCCATGTCTCATCATTGATCATGTTTGGAATTATTTTGACCTACCAAATTGACACCTTTTTCTCTGAAAAGAACCTGGCATTTTAACTAAGAATTCACAGCTAAAAATATGACCCACAACCTATTTTCGGCATTGACGAAATCCAAGCAGAAAAAATGACCACGTAATGACAATAATATTCGATCAACAATGTATCATTGACATCGGGAAAAAATGAAGGAGGATTGGGCCATTTGTTCACAAAGAAGATTCAGGAAATGGATGATATCCCATCGGTGTCAGTAAAATATGAGAGGGATAAACATTGACATGGGCCATGACGAATCGTTGATCACCGATCACCGATGCATTTTTGACATCGACAAGTTTCGAGGGGGTAAATTAGGGAACACTTGTTTAAACATATTATCGATTGCCGAACCTTGATTCTTTTTCGACATCGACAGGGTAGGACCTGTTTGATAAAACGCTTATCTAACAAAAATCCTCGATTCTGAATAAACTCTTAAACGAAGAAGCCAATTTCAAACGCCATGTGTCTTTATCGCGTAGGCATTTCGTACGGCTTAGTTTCACCCTGAGTCACCTTAGGTTTCCCTATGTCCTAGTCACACTTCCGGGTTAGCGTTTCCACATCAGCGTTGTATGACAATACAGATCGGCATCAGATTTTTTTCCAAGAGATATCAACGAACATTTTCTAAAGAAAAGCGTCGACTCATGATCCACCCATTTAAATTAGCAGAATGATGAGACTTTTTCAACACAAAATAAGATCAGATTCTGCCATTTAATATGCCAATTAATGTTTTCTCCGCATACGTTGCTACCCCATGCGTCGATCGAATAATGGGAATTTGAAATCGTTGATGAACCACAATGTAGCCCGATCCTCTGCCTCCAACCTACAACTTCATTTAATCTCGAGCATAATGCAAATTTGGTGACAGATTTTGTAAAACCGCACTTACACCCCGAATTGAAGAACTGATGCGAGAAGGTAAGTATTCTCTGCGTTTAAATCACTAAGATAGTTTCGAACCCCAAAATTATACACACAAGTTTCTCATTTCCAGAGCAGCCGAGGAAGAAAAAAGAGCGTCTAAAGAGTTGCACTTGATTCTCATAATTTCAAAACCAAGTTAAGTTAGTGCAAATAAGAGGTATGTGTTGATTTTATCATTTCAGCAGTCACATTTTTATTTATATATCAATATTCTCTCTGCAACACGGTGTCTAACTCTACTCTCTTTGCAAAACAATGCCTCCGAGGAAGCCAACAACCAGACACTCGCCAAGGGCACCAAAATTGAAGGAGCAGAGGTCGGTGAAGGATCTTCTCCCGACACTGCGAGGCAGTTGGAATTTTCTACTAGAGAGGAACCGGTCATCAAAACATCAACTAAGAAGGCATTTTCTCAGCCCCATTCTTTTTGCGATATAGAAGCAAGCACTGGTTCAAATATAATGCTCCAGCAATGGGTATATTTTCTCAATAGAATTAACCAGGAAGATTACTCGAAATTTATTCCCCACAATGACCCATATGTAAGGGTTCTCGACGACCATATTTTTCCGAACATCTTGCGGTCATGCCTGCATATGGTAGCCTTCCAAACCCAGGTATTTCCCTGTATTGAGAATCAGGGGTGGATAATCGATCATACATATGTGATGAAGTGCCTAGTCAATGATGAGAATGGCGAATATGTCAAAAATTTTCTCCTGATAGAGGTTCAGAAATATCACAATATCAGGGAATCGGAGGAGCAGTTAAACATGAATTTCATAGTGAAGTTATATCAATTCCATGACACCAGCATATTAATGACCTCTTGGTGGAAGGAATACAAAAAAGAAACGACTGGTATGGGACAAAAAATCTAAGGGATCCATACATCTATTTAATCGCTCAAATATGTCGATTGTACAAGGAGAGAGATTGCATTAAGTTATCGGAGGCATGGATTCCCCTGGCATAAACTATGGCCATATCTTGGAGTAGCTTCAAATGGGAAGAAATCATTTCTAAACAATTGAGCACCAACATATTGTAGGCTCAGACACGAAAGAGTGGAGAAGCACCCTCTTTTCACGTGGCTTCATATATGCTAGACATAATCTGTGCAAGGAATGTCTTTGCCGACATGAATCTGAGCTCGGATGTCACTGAGATACCTATACAAGTCTACTTCAACATCCTGTGGGAAAACAAGTACACAAAATCTTATGCTCTCATCTGCGATGAATTCATAGCTCGGGTCTATGTCATTATTTTCAAGAAAGAATTGCCAAGATTGTCTCTAGCGGCTAATAAAATGATTTCAAAAGTAGGCCACTGGTACCTAGATGAAACCATGACTTATATCAGGGTGTTATGGGACACCGATGCACCACATTTACTTCCCTCTCACATCCCAGACTAGCTCGTCATAGGAGAAATATGTTATCAGACCATCCTGCAAGGCTATAATGCCACTTTGGTTAAAGACAGGAAATAAGCGTTCATACCATATGGTTTCCATGTAGGGTTTTTCATAGTGAAGGCGATTGCGCAAGATAAATAAGAGTGTTTGAGACAACTGGAATATAGATTCCCAACAGGATGATTTTGCAAACATGACCCTAAAGGCCTAGTTCTTTAACATGCATCCCAAGTCTCTTCTTGTTGGCCATACGCACATGATAAGTTTGAAGACTAAATATTTACAGAATGTGCTCAGGACTGGGAGAGGGTACTACAGAGAAAATCTAACTCAAATATGACTAGGTTCAAATCTATGAGTACGGATGAGGAAGTCGAAATGATAGAACAAATGACTCAAGAAGCCCTCATGGTTAGAGAAGAAAACAAAGCAGTAGAAGCCACAAAGAAATAGAGGAGGGGGATGTTATTGTTATAAGAATCCCAAAGAGTCATCCAATAGTTAGAAAATGATCCTCAACTATTAGAACCTATGAGGATCACCCTGACCAACCCAATCAACATCATAGAGGAGCTAAATGGCTCAGAATCAACCCCACTGGAGGAAACTGCCAATCTAGAAAACCCCAAAGTTCTGTCACCATAGGCTAGATCATTGGTGACTATTCCAACCCAGTATGAGATTCCAAGAACACCAGGTGAAACGGGTGTGCCTAACACCCTTTTTGATCTAATTACTATCTATGATGATGAAGAGAGCTCAGAGGTCTCGCTTATAACTCCGGTACCAATTACAGAGGAGAAAGAACCAGGGGGAACATCTGTTACAAATCTTGATGCATCAATTCCAAACTCTCTGTAGGGCGGCCATGAGGCTAACAGTACGTTAGACACTGAATTTCATGACCTATCGGGGACCCCTAAAGACAAATCTAGGGATGATATAGGTTCTGGTGAACAAGAAGAGGAATTGCAATAGCTAGAGATCGACACCTTAACAATTGATCTCCAAGTAAGTGTTTAGCTTGTGACTGTCTCTCTAATTAAGGTTGATACCCCACCA
The DNA here is from genome assembly GCA_032191745.1 of Picea mariana. NCBI lineage: Eukaryota > Viridiplantae > Streptophyta > Pinopsida > Pinales > Pinaceae > Picea > Picea mariana. Next base: position 12,766 of record JASDQU010025994.1, on the reverse strand, counting down.
GTCGATGAAAACCAGATGGAGGTCAAGCCATTGGAACATACATAAGTTTCCCCTATCAAAGAAGTACAAGAGTTGGTCCTACATAAAATATATATAGGTGATTTCTTACGAAAGGAAGAGGAAATCCATAATGAGGAGAACAACTAAGAAAAGGAGTCTCACGCTGGATAGCATGATTCTCATCACCACGGAAGAAAATATTCTCAGCACATAAAATGTGAAGACATCTGAGATAATCGACGCAAGGATGGATATCACCGATGCCATGTTGGATCAAGCAAAGTGATATGAAAAGGAAATGGCCACCACAAAGAATGATCTAGACCATCTGCTGCATCTGGCGAAATATTACCAAGACTCAATGCAAGCAACAATTTTTCTGAAGAGTGAATTCCAAGATGCATATGCAAAATTCATGAGCAAAAGACATCTCTTCACTGCATGTGTAGCCGATTTTCAAGAAGACACTCTCATGGCACTGGAAACCTGTAAAGATGTGGAGAGATGGTATGAAAAGGAATGCCATGCTATAAAACGAATCGATTATATCAGTGTAGTACAGAAGGGTCGAGATACGAAGGAGCATAAAATTTGAGTACTGATGGATAGAAACATCTCTTAGATGAGGAAGGTAGCCGAATACTAGGTAAGTATGTCCCAGGAACCTCAGTGTGAGGTACAAAATAGGTGGGCCAAATGCGAAAGAAGCTGGGAAAAGATCAATCGGGACATTAAAGACATTGGCCTCCCAGAGTTCGTCTCACCCGAAGACTTTGTCAACTTGCATGAAATAGTAAAACGACATGCAAAATAGGACTCAACGTGGGAAATAGAGATCGCACAGGTGGTGAGCATGACACTAGGTCAGGTACATAAGTTTATGGAACATCCGATCAAGTCTTGTGCAATTCTGAAGCGTTTAAGTGCCAAAGTGATCAAATATAGAGAACACGAAATAGAGATGAAGGAAACCCTTTCAGCCCCGATCGACCAACACAGATTCCCGTATGCTAACACAAGCAAGGATCTGTTCGTCAAGTGGTCAGAATACGAGAAGAATCATCCACTCTAGTAGAACCACTAGACGATCTCAAGAGAACAAAGAGATCAAGCACCACATGTCACACTTTTGTTTTACTTAACACAAACTTTTAGTAGCTATTTTAAGTTAGTGATTCTTTATAAATAGGGGGATCGAACTTTTGTGAAAGGTTGATGGTTTTGGGTAAGGGCCCTCTTTTTTGAGAATTGTAAAGAATTATTTCTGAGAAACTTTAATTAATAACTTATGTTTAGAACCAGAGACAAATTTTATTTTCATAAAATGGGTTATGCGATTGGATTGAGGAGGAACTACTTCCATCTTTGAATTCAATAGTTGATGTTGTAATGAGTAAGAGTTTCTTAATCTATTGATAATCTATCTTTTTCAATACTTTAACAGTTATTTTGTTCTAAATAATGAAAAGTGAATCGTTGTGTTAATATGTGATTGTTGGTAGAGCTAAGGAAACTATTTTTCTTGCACTCATCTTATTTCATGTGTATTTTCTTTCAATAATTATATCTCAGTCAGTGTAAAATACCATCAAGTTAATGTATTATTACTAGACTTGTAATAGGTGTGAATATAATTGTTTGCACGCTAGAGCATGAGGGTTATCCCATACTCATCCTTCTTCATTTGTTAAGAATCCCCTCTATCAGTTGGTTTATACCATCACGCCTTAATTTATTAGACTCATTTAATAAAAGAAAAGACAAAAAGAGAAACGTTTAATCTGAAGGAGGAACTTTCATTGAAAGATATCCTGTCAATCACTAAGTAAATCCCATCGATAAATTGGCTATATTGAAAGATCTGGAGAACCATTCCACCCATCAAATGTTGCAGAGTCTAATTGGGCCTCTAAAGCGAGTTTGGTTCCTACTGTTGAGTTAAAGGGATCTCGTACCCCTCAATACATACTAACCTATTGATCTGAAAATGGAAATGTACTTGTTTAAGGGTGCAAGGTATCCATTTTCCTCATTAAATTAAACCTTAACAGGACCTTGCTTCATGTGTTTAAAAGTGCAAGAGGGTTTATATGTTTAGTTCTTGGTTCTTCTTGTCAATGTATGTGTGAGAGGAAATGTTCTTTTAAATGCTTTAATATGTGTTATAAATCAATACACAGCCATGTAACAGCAGCAAATAACACAGCAAATCACAGCAATACCAAAATGAAAAAGCAGTTCACCACCTTTGGGCTACATCTGCTGGACCAAGCCTTCCAAAATAGGCTTGTCCTCTTGTATTAAAATGCTCCAAATGCTAATACAAGAATATGAATGTCTCAAAAGACAGAACTGATTGTAAATACAGACTCAGAAAATAGGAATTAGCTAAACATGCTCTTTCCCAAACACCAAACAGTGAAATTGTACCTTAACAGTACTTTCCCCAAAATGGCCCTGGTGGCCCTTTAATCTTGAATGGAGAATTTCGTTGTGAAGATGGCCTCAAATGGTTCTGAAACCCCTGCCATCAGATTCAGAAGGTCGAAAATAGCCAACCTAGGCTTTTGAATCACCAAAAATGGCTGAGCATAGCCTCCAAACAGCTCCAGCACTGAAATGGCCCTAGTGGCCCTGAAACTTCCCTGAAGAAAAATCACCTGCAAATGACCTCCAATGGCTCTTAAACCTGCTCCAATGGATCCAGAAGGTCCAAGAGACCCAAAATCGACCCAAAAATCGTCCAGAATGGTCTCCTCTAGCCAAAGTTATGGCAAAAACTAACTTCTCCTTCTTTTCCCCAAGAAGCTCCACCAAATCAGACATAGCTGGAGTTAGTTTTCTAAAAATAGCAAAAGAGCCAAAGATGGCGGACTCCGCCCCAAAATGCGCCAACTGATAGCATTAAATTTGAATGTTGGGTTTGTGGTCACATGTGAACCGTGGTATAATTTTTAATACAACTCCCGCGTTGTTACAATAATCCGCGCGCACAAACCTTATGTGTAAAGGTCATATGACAAGGCGCGGGACCGGGGGCTATGGCTCCATCCACCATACAAACTGCACATTTATATATAATGTAACATGTAATAACATGTAATATAACGCGGCTAATAAAAAAGGTAACCCTCACGCGCCATTGACAAGGGTCATGTGGGATAAACGGTGCGCGACCAAGGGCTGGGGCTAAGCCCCGACCCGGTCGCACCCCAACCATCACCAAACACTAGCATAAAACTAATAACACCTGCATTACAAACAAAAACTAAGCTGTGGTCGAATGGCAACGGGGACTTTGTTAAGCCGTCAACGGAGGAGAAGGTCGCCGGTTCGAATCCGTTCGACAACCAAATAAAATTTTGTATACACACAAAAACCAATGACCATAACCGGGGTGCCACGTGGCGGCCCAGGATTGGGCCACGTGGCACCCTACAATTCGTCCACCATAATGCCACGTGTCACCACTTAATTCGCCCAGTTGTCAACCATTAATGCTTGCCACGTGTCAGTCGTACGGTCCAGTCAACAGTGTGTCAGGATGCCACGCAGGATACTGACGTCACCCTGATGCCACGTGTCATCCAGTGGTGACACGTGTCACCTTCCAATAGGTCAAAATACATGCCAAAAATCCCATAAATGTGTGACACGTGTCACACCTGGGGACCGCCACGTGTCCTGTACGGACGGCCACGTCATATGTACGTCTGCCACGTCAGCACTGTACGGCCCTACCACGTGGCAGTACGGCCTACCCAGTCAGCACTTTTTTTTTACCTGTTTGGCTCGGTGAACAGACCTCGATAACTTCTCCATACGGACTCCGTTTGCGAAAATAAATATACCGCCGGAATCAGGAGAACGAGACGGACGCAATGGCACCGTTTTCGTCGCATTCCGAGCACTTTGAAAATTGAGCATTTTTTAGACCCCTGGTCCAGATTCTGATCACCTATGGTCAAAGTTAATGTTATAAGATGACTTTTGTCAAAGTATTAGATTTATTAAGGTTGAGATTTTCAAGTTTATTTGCATAATATAATGTAACTCAAATTTCTATCAAGAAAGCATATTGTATTAGTACAAGGGATAGGTTGGAGAGAATACTTGTCACCTTGAGTGAAGGAGACTTAGAAGAAAATCAACAACACTCATTCTTGAAGATAAGACTCCAGGTTCCAGGTTTGATTGATTAAATTAATAAGTTTCCAATTTTCACATATCAAGTTTAATAATTGCTACATTACAAGTAAAAACTATAGTTGTGACAACAATATTTGAAAGGTTTTATTACTTCTAGATACAATGAACACTTGATAGCATGTGAGTACTATTGATATAAATTCTTATTGTACTTGTTTGCAAGATGAAATAACATCTCATCTAGGAGATATTTATTGTTTTTCTTCCAGGTAGGTCACCTTGATAATGCTATGATGATTACCATGAAATTGTCTTTTATTCTTGTTAACTTAGATATGTTCTCATGAAAATGCTATTATATTGGAAATAATTTTTCTCTTGTTGCTCTTGTCTCAGGAAGGTTACCATGGATGAATGATTGGTCACAACATTGGGGGGGTGTTGTTCCCATTTCTTATTATTGCATTTTTATTTTGGATCTTGTTCCAGGCAGGTCACAAGTGATATCTCTGAGAAGGAGCTACTGTGATGATTAATCTCGTTATTTTTTTTATTATTATTATAAGAGTATTATTCTTGTCTATTGTTTTCCCTTATTGTTGGTCTTGTTTTAGGCAGGTCACAGGTGATAACTTTGAGGGGAGCTATAGTGATGGTTGCAGGAGGCAACCTATTAGATGGTCGCTAGTTTGAGACATGGAGAAGAATATCCATATAAGAAGTTGTATACAGGACCATATACATCCATGTACTAAAGAAAAAGAGGACGAAGTTAAAATATTATGGAAAGAAGGATACTTTTGTGAGATAAAGAGTATCTCATATGGAGATTGATTGTAAGGAGTAGAAGGCTCCAAAGATGATTGAATAGATCCCTCTAGTTCAGTTGATCACTCTTAAGATCATTAGGAAGAGTTAGTAGAGCCGGAAAGGCCTATCCCGAATCGTTGCAGTAACCAGGAAGAGACCAACAAGGTCTTGTGACACTTTCCAGGATGAATATATATATATATATAATTGATGAACCGTATCATGATAAGGAGATGATAGCTCCACCATTGGTGAGGCATGCGACCACACCAAGTACCAACTCAGAAGGATCTAGAGTTCATATGGAATCAACCATCATGATCCAATAGGGAGGAGCATCCTCCCCTGGACCGTTCATAGGATATTAGACTTCAGGGGAGATCATCACATACTGATGGAGCATATGGATCCAGATATTATATAGAGTCAGAGGGAGTCGAGATTCATAGGGAGCATGGAGACTCAGAGTGATCTTGATATCAAAGATATTTAGTGACTTAGATACTTTCATTCAAAAAGTATTCCTCTTCGGATTTAGATGGGAGAGAGAGAGACGTCTTCCAAGACTGATAGATAGGTTCCATGAGTTGAGGAGGATATATCATAGCATCATTGACTTATAGGATATGTGAGATATCCAAGGAGGATTCGCTTGTTTCAGTAGAATTTGTTACAATTACAGAGGAGTAAGCCAATCAAAAGGACTGGGATATGGATCTTTTCCTTGGTTTCGATACTAGAAGGGAAGTCAGTGGTGAATTCCAAGTTGATATACAACATCAAGAATGTTGTAGATAACAATATAGAGATATACAAAGATTGATTTGTGGCCAAAAGTTTATCCTAACAAGAGGGAGAAGATTATGACGAGACATGTGATCCAGTATCCAGAAGAAGTGTACATAGAGAAGCCACAAGATACATGAGAAGGAGTCTCATGTCTGTAGATTGAAGAAGGATTTGTATGGAACCCAGGGCATGATATGCCAGATCAGACAGTTTCCTTATTATCTTGGGATTTACCAAGAATAAATCAGATTCCAACCTTTACTACAAGGTTGTGGATGATGGACCAATGATGTTACTATTATATGTGGATAACCTATTTCTAACAGGGAATGAGAAGCTCATCATTGAGAGTAAGAGTAAGCTTTCTATAGAGTTTGAGATGAAAGATATGGGTATGATGCATTATTTGTTAGGTCTATATGTATGGCAGAGACTGAGTGAGATTTTCCTTAACCAATGAAAATATACTGTAGAGATTTTGAAGAGATTCTAAATAATGGATTGTAAAGCCATGCCTACACTGATGGTGATGAAGATTAAGTTATTGAGTGATACATCTTCAGAGACAGTGGATGCCACCATGTATAGATAGATGATTGGTTCATTTATTTACTTAAGGAATACAAGGCCATATATATGTTTTGTTGTGAACACATTGAGTCAGTATATGGTAGAACCGAGAAGTGTTCACTTGATTACGACAAAACACGTGTTGAGGTATCTGAAGGGTACAATTGATTATGGGATTGGATATGTTTCATATCATAAGATAATACTATAAGTTTATGTTGATTTATATTAGTTCGATAGTGTCATAGATCAGAAGAGTACATCTAGATATTTCTTTAGTATGGGATCAGTTGTGATTGCATTGTTCAGTAGGAAGTAGACTAGTGTGGCACTCAGTACAGCCAAGGCAGAGTATATAGAAACATGTTCAACTAGTAGCGAAGTTGTGTGGCTTTGAAATTTACTTGCAGGGTTGTTTGATCTCGAGTTAGAGGTGACTTGTATCTTTTGTGATAGCCAAAGTTGCATAATGTTGTCAGAGAACCCGGGGTTTCATGACAAGTCCAAGCATATCGAGATCAGGTACAATCATATCAGATATATGGTGTAGAAGGGAGTATTGAAGCTCCAGTATGTCTCTACAGATGAGCATATAGAAGATGTGTTGACCAAGCCTCTGTCAAGAGTGAATTTTGTGTACTTCAGGGACAAGCTTGGTGTGGTCCAGAAGGACTTCCCTAGTAAGAGGGAGTGATGAGTTACAGATTTGATTCTCGAGTAGCAGCATCAAAGTGTGGAAGTAGCAACAGGTAGTCATCCACGGGCATGTTAATGATAGTAGCACCAGTCAGCATGACCTCACACAAGGTCAACATATGTCAAGCCTTTGGGGTTGGTGAGTTTCCTAGCTTCTCAAGATGGAGTGTCAACTTGTCTCGTTTGAAGCCTTGGGCTAGATGGGTAGTGTGTGTGCACTACATCGCCTAATCCTTCTGATTAGAAGCCTAGTCACTATGGACCAATTTTTTGGTGTTCCAACTAGAGGTTACTAGTTATGTATGAACTAGATGCCATATTCTGTGTGAGATGGCGAGTTTACTAGTTTTGTATGAACTAGGTGCCATATTCTGTGTGAGATGGTGAGTTTACTAGTTCTGTATGAACTAGATGCCAGATTTTGTGTGAGCTCACGAGGTTACTATTTTTGTATGAACTAGATGCCATATTATCTGTGAGTTGGAGAGTTACTTAGTTCTATATGAACTAACTGAAGCCCCATGATGACATAAATCCTGGAAGGATGCTGAGACCCCAGATGCATGGCTATGACATGACCCAGATAGTCTATGTGTGTGACTATGACAGAGCATGTGTGGTTATGATGGTGATACTTGTGACATGATTTGTTTGATCATGATATGACATGTGTGGCCATGCTACTTGAGACATGTTCTGTTTGATCATGAGATAGCTTGTATGTCTATGGTGATGCTACATGTAGACTAGTCTACAAGACCATTTGAGTCTTTCCCATGCCATGTGAGATGGATGGATGTGTTTGAGACCATTACATGAATAAAATATTAGTTAATACCTCCCTAGATAAGAGGGAGTGTTGATGTTTTGGTAGCTTCGGGAGGTATTAACCTCCAAGTGTAAAATTTGTACTTATAATAGAATATTTCAGAAGTAAGATAACCATTAAACAAATGTGTGAAAACCATAGAAGAGATTTCGACGAAAGGAGAATAATAATAAATAATTAGAAGGCCCAGAAAGAGAAGCCAACACCACCTGGAAAAGTCACTTGGAAAGTTTATCATAAATAAGGAGGTGCCTTAGCTCATTTGGACACTCTCACTCACTCATCAGCTATTGTGCAAGTCTAAGGTGTAGCAGTTGCAACAAAAGGAGGTGCAAGTCTAGAAAGAGTAGTGTAGAAGTTGCTGTGGAGTATTCTTAGTATTTTTGGTATCTCTCTTGTGAATTTCTCTTGGTAAAGGTACACTTCTATTAGTAGAGTTACGTTCTCTTAGTATTGTGTTTCTGTTGCAGCAATGGTATTTATGGTTAGGGTTTATTTGTTGGTTCTAGTGTGGACTTTCCATAATAATTCTATCTAAGAAACGGTTGTTGTGCTCGGGGGTGGCATATGTGAATGCCTATGGTTGAGTGAAAATGATGTGACATTGTCTATGGTTAAACGATCATACCAAAATTTTAACACAATGTGCCTTTTGTCTTCTTCTCTAGAACATGGATTTGACTCTATCATTGCAACTTTGACTCTAGCTTTGGATTTGGATTGTGGATATAGTTTTGGGTATGGATATAGCTCTAGTTCCTGGCTCACTTATTCCTGCAATGTAGAAGTCTACTCACTGACTCTCAGCTTTGAGCAATCTCTAGATATTAAATCTATAATCAACATTCATTCCTATCTCTATTATACTTAGAGACGATTAATATTTGCATTCAATGAATCCAAGTTGAATGATGGTCTGTGTTTGTTTAGTGAGATCTCAACAACTATTCCCTCGTGTAGAAACCCCATAAAAGGAAGTGTGATTTTTCTTCTTCTGCCAAGATCAATTGCTTCTTGGCATTGAAAAAAATCTTCGGTACATGCACATGATTACACGTATTTTGTCTCTGCAACAATTTCATTTGGATGAGAACCTTGGTGTGAAATCATAAATCCTTTTTCCACCCAAACATTTTCATGAATCCTGCACCTATATGGTTGTAGGTGACAATCATCAATAGGATATAGTTTTGAGGACAAGGGAATGCCTTGAGATTTGGATAATACAAGGATGAGGGAATGTCATTGAACACCCTACACCAATCTATGATACATCTCCAATAAGGGAAACTTCTTATGAAATATTGCAAGTAACAACTAGAATGGGGTTTCCTTGGTGTTGATGTTCAAATTGATTAAGATCTCAACAATAACCTCACGAAGATAAAATCCTCCTGCATTTTTAAATAGGTGGCACTCCTATATTATTACTTGAAATAATTTATGAAAATATAGTTTAAAATAAATGAAAAGCATATTCACAAAGAAAGGATCTTGAGAAGAGGACCATGATTGGTTGGGTGAACGAATATTTTTGGGTGTGGGAAGGGGCGCCTTGGGTGCACTATGGTGATATGCAACACCAAGGGGGAACACACCTTAATTTATTTAGAATTATTGATAGAGACTTGGGTTGCGTTTAAGCAAGGGCGGGATGACTTGGGAGCATGCCCAAGGAGTGCACCCATCTTCTCTTGACAACATGGGAACATCAGAGAGGTTGGAAGAACCCATCGACACACTCATGAGGAGTCATAACGATTGACACAAAGAGCGCACAAGGCAAGGGCCACATGCCCAAGGATGGGGAACACCAGTTCATGAAACGAATGGTTGATGGACATGTGGGCTTTGGATGGGTGAAATGGGTCCATGAAAGGGCACAACGAGTTGGTTGAGTGTGGGTTTGTGAAGGGGTGCGACACACCCAAGAGACATGATGTTTCACACAAGTAACTCTTGGAGTCCCTATAAAAGCAAGGGTGCACAACCAAAGGAAGCATAGAGAGTTTTGGCAAGATATTTGGAGAGAAAGTTTGAGTTAAGTCCATGATAAAGAATTGAGGTAGATTTTCCAAGATGGATGACAAATAACCAAGATTTTGACGTTTTGGAAGGTTTTGTGGAAGTCTAAAAATGCAGGTCAGTGGAGGCATGTGTGAGGTAGAACCAAAATCTGTGTTAGCCTAGTAAAAGTCCACGGAAATGAAGGGATAACAAGTCTGCGATTGTGGGCACATTTTAGGTGCACCATAGGTGGTTGTGGCAGAGAGTCTTGGTGGGATGATTATGTTATTCAGTGTCTTGGTGAGGTGAGGCGAGTCATTTGACTCTACCATGTTGTAAACTAAGTCGGTAGTGCTCATATTGTAATTGTTTCACAATAACAAATACTTAGTTGGGTGTTAGGCACAGTTTGTGCCTCCCTCACTATTTATGTGTTTGTCTTTGTTTTTTTTCCGTAGTTGTTCTCTTGGAATCTCATGTTCATGGATGCATGCTTAAATAATACTAAGTGTTAAACTGTGTTAACGATTGTCTAAGTAAGCAAGAGTTTCACTAGATTAGGAGTGTGACTCGTTGGTAGCCTAGAAAAAAGTATGGGAATTCTCTAGGTGAAGAGGTGTATTCCAAACGAAGTATTATTGGCATGCCAAGCAACTAAGTAAGAATCATCGTGGTGTCGCATGCCCTCAGGAGGTCAACGATCGTAAGATATGTTCGAGCATCCTATGGGGTTGTGACAGGTAGTTTCATAGAAGATTTGGCTCTTCACCACTACTGTAGTCAGAAGATTTGTGGGTGGGAGGGAACACTAGTTTAGTGAAGTAGTCTTGGTGCAAGCTTGGTGAGGGTTCGATGGACTAACCCGTTGCAAAGGAAACCTAAGTGAAAACTTGGTGGGTTGTGTCAGGAACAAGTTACAGACGAAATTTTTGGGAAAACTTGGTTGCACTCCTTGAGAAAACCAATCATATATTTTTGAGGGTGAACGAAGCACTTGAGAAAGGTAGACAAACAAAGGAATATTTCTATATTGTCGCAGAGCTGATTGTAGAAGTAACCATAAAGTTGATCGTAAGATTTTGAAGAAGTCTTGAGATGAAATCTTGGGGCCTTAGACAAACCTTTTGCAAGTAAAGTGAATATACTTGGAGGGTCATCCATAGTTTATGGAAGTGACACCGAGAGAGGGAGCCCAAGACTGACAGAACGAAGGATCAAATTGTTATCTTGGAGAATACTGTTGAGCAAATGATAGACACATTGTTCCAACATGGTGAGAAGTTCGATCAGATGGATTCTAATATGAGAAAGATGAAGTGTGGGTTTAATGATACCATTTGGGAGTGCTTGTGAACTCTAGATATGATGACCAACACCTTGACCAATGACATTCAGGATAGACTCAAGGCAGTGAAGGATGCACTTGCCGAAGTCACTCATAAGTTGAGAGACCAAGATGACACCATCGCATTACTGAAACAAGATTTGGCCAATGGGAAAATATCTTTTGTCATGCCAATGAGGATCAAGATAAAGGAAACCGAGTCATATTATGGAACTCACAATGCTAAGTTGTTGGGAAACTTCTGTCGGGACTTTGAGCAGTACTTGGAGAAGTTGAAATAAAATTCAGACAAAGCCAAGGTGAATGATGCAACGATGTTCTTGAAAGGAACCACTAAGATTTGGTGGAGGAATCAAGTGGAAGAATTACCAGCTAGGAGAATCATTGAGAATATTGAAAACTAGGTAGAGATGAATGAATCCTTGAAGGTACAATTTGGTCTAGGGAACCAAACATGGATCGCAAGGAATGAATTGTTGGCTCTCAAGAACATTGGTAATATCCAAGACTACATCAAGGAGTTCACATGGATCATGTTGGAGATCAAATATATGTCAGAAGAAGACATAATTTTTCACTTCATTAATGCTCTGCAACCATGGGCATAGAGTGAGTTGCGATGATAAAATGTACAGATTGTTGCAACAATGATCACCACAACAAAGATACTATTGGAATTTGGGGGTGAACCGAAGACAGGTCCTAGGAACATTGAGGATGCCCAAGGTGAGAAGAAACAACAAGGGAAGGGGAAAAGGAAGTAAAAGGAAAACTGAAGAAGTCCAAGGGAAGTGAAGACAATTCCAAGTAGATAGATGCACCACAAGAGAATAATTCAATTTCATGTTGGACTTGTGCCAAGGAGCATTATGCGAAGAATTGTCCCTTGAAAAAGAATTTGAATCTTTTGGAGAAGGAAAACAAATCATATTTTGGAGCCTTTCATTTATTGAACATCGTCATGGAAGGTGAATCCATAGAGAGTCAAGAGAAATACGAGACACAAATTTTCTATGTGCAGACCGAACTCAATGGGAAGTTAGTATTAGCCATGGTGGACAGTAGGGTGAATAATAACTTCTTGAGGGAAGACATGGTGTCATTTTTGTTGCAGTATGAAAGGAAGTGTTATACCACCATTCTGCCAAGGGTAACCATTTGAACCATTGTGTTTGTTTATCAGAGACAAAGCAATGAAGGTAGCCTTCCAGACATTTGTTCACTATCTCAATTTGTCCATCAAATTGAGGATGATAGGATGAGCTATGAGCCAATTGAGTACCCAAACAAGAAAATAATTATGTCCAAAAATGTCCAGTGAAGATGGGATCTTTGTCACTTACAATAATCTTTGGGCTGCCATGTAGCTTTTGAACTATCTCCATGAATGTGGTGGCAACTGTACTAGATTTGAAGGGATGAGAGAGTGCACAAAAGTGTGCGTACTTGGTCAGTCTATCAACAATCACCATGATGACACTCTTTCCTTCAGACTTTGGTAACCCTGTGATGAAATCCATGGAAACCTCCTCCCAGTGCTGACTTGGGATGGATAATGGTTGTAAAAGACC
>JASDQU010025993.1:0-12006 GCA_032191745.1 Picea mariana | reverse complement strand
GCATGTCATCTTTGACATGATTTTGGTGTGTTTGGTGGTCTTCATGATTATTTTCAAGTGTTCAACCAAGCATCCATAAAGATCCCAACTTCATTGTACATGATATTTGATGTCTCCTTGTTTTGGTTCATAACCAAACATAAGGGAAGGAATTTCGATGTAAACAAAGAACTTGGGTGTCTCCATTGGTTGTATGTTTACACCTAGCTCTTGTAAAGTAGGAGTAGGAGGAATAAGCTTTTGAAAAGTATTAGAATAGGAGAATAAGTTCTCTATTAATCAATGTTTCCATGTATTTTGGAATTGTTAGCTTGTGCCTTACTTGTAAAGCCAAATTTGATGAAGTTGTAATAAGTTTGGATGTGGTGTTTGAGGATGAAACATAGACCATCCCACAACATGGCCATGTTCTCTCTTTCTTCTTCTCAACAAGTATATCAAAGATTCTAAGGTTATCATGAACTCTTCTTCAAAGAGAACATGTCCCAAAGTTGGAGCAGGTTGTTACTCCTCCTATTGACATGAGAGGTAAACTTGGTCTTGTGAGTATTGGTGTGATTATTCTAGCCTTCCAAAGGTTGAGATATTAGTGGAGGTTGCTTCAATAGTCCACCTTTTTCTTCATCACGGTGGTCACATAGTTACATCCTAGTCACTTACACTTTGTGTTGCATGGTTAGATCATGAGTATCCTCTAATGTGGTGATGTACTTACTTATTTCATTCATGTTCATGTCATTTCCACTTCACACATACATTTTCACCCCTCATCATCATTTTGCCTAGGTAAACTGTGTATCACCTCACAATTATTCCACTTAACTATGCAAAATCCATAATTACCTTACATTTAACTTCACCCCATAACATAGAAGGCACATGGTACATTTTTCCTATGATTCCCTCAGTTTTGTACTTTATTAACCCCTCAATTCTCATATATCCACTTTTTCCAATGTGAACACACCTAATCAGTTCAAGATATTTTAAAGAAGTCCTAAATCTTATGTTGGGTGCCTAAGTATTGACCTATTAGTATTTTATTATTCTAATTCTTCACTGAGGTCTTCTCCCTAAGTTTCACTTGCTAATTTGTCACTAGGGTTTATAACTCAAAGTTTCACATGAGACTAGGTGCTCCCCCTTTTACACATGTTGAGGTGACACTCAAAAAATCTAGTTCACCCTAAATCTCAAGCTAGCCTTGTTCACATTTGCTAAGTAATTCATGCTTCATCCTTATCCTTTAGCACAAGATTTGAGGAGTTAGTTGAGCCTTGAGTTGACTATGGAGGTTAATTACCCATGCACCCTAGGGTTTTGACCTTCCACCTTATCCACTCATGCACACATCCCTAGGTGGTGCACTCCACAATGAGGACATATACATTCCTTGTATAACCTTGTTCACACCTTGCACACATGTGAAGTGACTATTGATGGTTTGAATTGACCAAAAGGTGCCCATTTGCACACATTTTAGGAGATCTCATGGATTTGATGAAGACATATTTGCAAAAGTGTCTAGGGTGCAATTTCAGGGTGGACTTAGTCAAAGTGGATACAAATGCACAAATACCAAGGGAACTCTCCTTCTCTCCTTCTAAGGTTTGCTCAAATTAAACACCATCTACAAAACATAAATCAAGATATATTTGCACACATAAGCATGGAACTAATTCACAAACAGATTAAACAAGTAAGGAAACTAATCGATGTCCTGTCCAAAGAGAGTTTTCAATTACACCTAAAACTCGTGGATATCGTACGCTCTGATATATGGATGAGATTTGGTGTGTGTCTATCTTCTAGGGTTGAGGAGGCCATATGCATCACAAAGAAGCAACAAACCAAAAATTTCATGACCCTTGAGAAGAACATATAGCAAGAAATGTGGATAAAAATTGTAAGAGTAGTGTGGCGAATATGTCTAATCTCACGTTGGACGAGCATGCACACAACATTATGGAGAAAGGTTTGAAATTTGTTGTCACTCACATGTCCATTCCAATAGAAAAAGCATTATACTCAACAAAGGACTCCATCTGCACCTTGCCAAAAAATAAGGGAGGATTGCTTAGTTATATTAAGAAATGCCAAACCTCCAAACTGTAACATAAGTAGAAGAGAAGCTACAACATGAATAAATTTGACGTCTAACAAGGAAATAATGATAATGAGGGTTGATAAAGGAAATGAAACGGTCATTATGAACACACAGGAGTATCAAGCCAAAATGTACAAGCACTTAACAACCAGAGGATTCTATAGAAAGCTTAAAAAATATCCAAGCACTAAGATTATCAAAGATGTTGAAAATGGTATCAAACTTTCCAATTTGGATGAAGGCATAAAGAAAAAACTCATTCCAGAAAAACCTATCAACCCAAGGATATACGGTCTACCCAAAATCCACAAAAATGGAGTCCCCTTGAGACCAATCATAAACATTATTGGATCACCCACCTACCAACTAGTGAAATTCTTGGCAAAAACCCTAAAACCATTGGTAGGTCATACATTTTCTTACATCAAGGATTCTTCTCATTTTGTCAATGGAATAAAAAATCTTCACATGAACAAATAGGATGTATTGGTCAACTTCGATGTGGTCTCCCTTTACACAAAAGTTTTGGTGGAAGATTTTATTAGGGTTATCAAGGATATCACTAGCGATGAAATAGCTAGCACGGTGAGGATATGTTTGAAATATGCTTATTTTATCTTCCAAGGTGACATATACGAACAAAAAAATGATGTTGTGATGGGTTATCCACTCTCTCATTGTGGTCGCAAACTTGTATGTGGAGTATTTCGAGAAAAAGGCCATTGATTCCTTTCCCTTGAAACCAAGAGAATGGAAAAGATTTGTTGATGAAATTAACATCATCTAGCCTCATGGTAAAGATAATTTGGACAAATTCCTTACCCATTTAAACAACCAGTCTGATCACATTAGGTTCACCATGGAAATCCAAGAGAATAATTTTCTTCCATTCCTTGATGTCCTTATCAGTAAGAAGGCAGATGGTTCTCTTGCTCGACAAGTATACCAAAAGAAAAACCACACTAACAAATATTTATACGTTGACTCTCATCACATCTAGAAGAATGGTATCTTGAACACTCTTGCCACAAGAGCAATCAAAATCGTTGATGTTGATAATCTCAATTAAGAATTTAAACATCTTTCTAAAGCCCTTCAAGGAAATGCATACAAAACAAAAGACATCAGGAAAGCCTTCAGAAGAGCGAAAAACCCAGAGATGAAGACCCATGACAAAGAAATAAAAAGAAAATAAGGGTTATTCTCCCCTACATTAAAGGGACAATTGCTAGAATAGCAAAGGTTCTAGGGAGAAAACACATTAAAATTGTCTTTGTACCTCCTAAATCCTTAAGGAAGGTGCTAGATAAGGATAAATATCCAATTGATCCTCAGATGAAAAAGGGTGTCTATTCAATCCCTTGTTCATGCGGTAAAGTTTACATCTGGGACATTGGTCGCTCAGTAAAGGTTAGAATGAAGGAACATTGTGCAGACATCATATATGATAGGGATTAAAAAATCTGCAGTGGCAAAGTACTCTCGCAAATATAACCACTAGATATGCATGGAATATGCAAGGGTGATTGCTATGGAAGATCATTATAACAAGAGACAAATTCATGAAGCGATAGAAATTGAGAAACATCCRCATAACTTCAATAGAGATGATGGCTTAATCTTGAGCGACTCTTGGAAACCTCTCATTCATAATAAATTAACCATAAATACATCAAACCAATCAAACTAATGTTGGCTTAACATTTGGGTAGTTTTTGTATTTATGGGTAGTATTTGTCTCCTTATCCCCATGAGAGTTGGAGGTGCGAAAGACACAGAGAAAGAGAGGTTTATCTAGAATGAGAAAACTAATAGAAGATCAGATCGGCATGACGAGTCTATGAACCCTTCTATTCTCTGGGCGCGGGATGGCAGGGCATGAACCATACTACTGAAGTGTTTACCAACTACTTGCTCATAGACTTCCTTTTAGCCCATGCCATTCTCCCAATGATGGACTCAGCTCTGGAGTCTGAAACGTTTGTAGAGAACTCAATAAACTCACATAAGCTTCCATACAAGCATCAAATATAATGGAGGTTGTTAAGTGGACAAAGGCACTCCTTCCTAGGTCACATTTTTTCAAGGTGCACTTCATGGTTATTTTTTATTCAAAGTTGTCCACAAAAGCACAAGAACCCAGGCCACACAAGCTAAGGAGATCATTTTATTGGATTATTCCAGTCAAATAGTCAAGGAAGCTCAAGTTCCTAGAGCACACAAGCTAAAGAAAGTTATTTTATGTTATTTGTGCTAGAAGACTTCTAGAAGGAGATAGCTAATGAAGACACATGACATATTTAGAAGAGCATCCTCCTTTTGAGCTTTACACATGAAAAACTACTTATTTTCTTGGAAATTCTCCTAACTCAAGCAATATTATTATTTGGAGGTAGTTAATTCTTGGAAAACACTCTCATCATGAAGCTTTACACTCAATGGTCATGCACACACTTCAAAATTCTCCCTACTCATTGACCGAGGAAATTATTTGTCGGACGACACATTGCACATGAGGACAAATGGCACATAGATTTTTCCTTTGAATGAACTAGAAGTTGGAGGAAGGTGACATGTGGCATTATAATCATCTAGAACATTGTATCTAAGTGGTTTTCTATGGGCCTTTTGAGCTAATTTCCCCACTTAGGTTGTTATTGTAAATATTTTAGTGTTTTCCTTGGAGAGCCTCATGAGGAAAATAATATTTTATTGTAGATGAGTTAGAGATCAAATCTATATAAGGATTTTCTCTCTCCATTTTGCAATGGGAAATTTTGGAAAGGAAGAACTTGTAAGCAAGTTGCTCCAAGCTTATCGAGTAAGGTAAAATTATTTGCTTGATGTTGTAATTTTATGCTTGTACAATCAATTATGTGAGGCAATGTTCTAGGCGCACCTCTAATATACTTGTGATTGCAAGTAGAGAGTGACAAAGATAAATCTAGGAGTATTTAATTTTGAAGAGGAGTTAAAACCATATGCATCCATTGTGGGAAAAATTTTGTCCCTTGCCTTTGAGAAAAGATGTTTTAAGCCCTAGACCTTTTATGGTGAGTGAATGTTTAACCTCTCCTATGTCTAGTTTGGTTGAGGAGCTCCTATTGTGAGTCCCTTCCCTTCTTACCTTGAAGTCTCTTGTTTACTAAGTTAGGCATGCTATAAATTCATATTGTCTATTTGTAGCCCCTAATATTTTTGGAATTCCCTCGTAGATTGCATCCATAACTCCGTACCCTAAGCAATAAGGCACTAGATCCCTTTCATCAATCTCCCCAACCTTTAAAATTTTCCATTTTGCTTATGTTGTATTTTTTGTTAAGCTCCTTTACTCCCACTCCCTACTACAAGAAGAGAGCCTAGCAACCATAGGGAATCCCCCCTTGACTTAGGTCCTTCCTTTGTCAAAAGTGTAGATGAGTGTTGGTGAGGTGATAGTGGCCAACCTTTTAGTTCCACAAGTCTTCACCTACGTGTTGGACTTTACATCTTTGGATGTGAGATTGTGTGGTAACACAACCAAAATTTTAGTATACACTTGAAACTTAGAAACAACGTTCATGGATTTGGTTTGCCAACAATCTAGCTTCTTAGTCATTTTGGCTAACACATAATTCCACATTAACAAAAGAATATTGAAAGCCAAAAGGGATGCCAAGAAATCTAAAAATTATTCTCTTTTGACCTAAGACCATTGATTTTGTGTTGACCAAGGAGGGAGATCTTAAGTGTTTTGTGCGTAGTGAAAAATAATTATTCACTAAATCTTAAGACAAGAAGAATCTCAAAATACATGGATTTTATCCATAGTGTTTTTCACAATGCCCTCATCCAATTTTGAATTGTAAGAAAAGAGAAAACAAGAAAATGGTCGTGATAAATTGTTGACCTTATGCAATGAAACCCCTCGAATAAGGCTCATGCTAGCTCTATGCTCCATTAGGTAACCCAGGCATCAACTACCAACACGAAGAGTCACAAGACTAACATGTGATGTTGTCTAATATATTTGTAAAGAGCAAAGGCATTAGAGGGAAAATATGTTCCAAGTTATTTTCATTTATGCAACAACAAACAACTTAGAGATTGTTTTGATGAATTTGGGCTCAGAGCCAATTGCTCCAAGTACTGAAATAACAAAATGCCGCTCAACTTTGTCGTAAGATTTTTCAAATTATATTTAATTTAATAGGATCGCTTGACAAAAGTCTCTCACCCATTCCATCCCTTTTAAAACTACTAGTAGAGAGTCAAAATAAATCCCACTCCAATAATCTCACTTTGTTCAAGTCCATTGATGAGCTCATAAAAAAATAAATTGGTTTAGAGACAATGTGAAGTGCTAAGAAATATATCTTTTGGGGTTATATGCAATATCTCTCTCACCCAAGAATCGTAAGTCAACAATAATTATTAATATTGACGATGCACTAAGCTTAAATGCTCTGAAGCTCCGATATAAATCCATGTAGGTCTCTCCAAAATATTTGTTGAAATAAATTGTGTTCTTAGAGCTAGGATTTGACAAGAATTTTGTAAACCCCTATCAACAAAATGATCGGTTTCCAATCAAATATTAATTCAAGATAAACCCTCACAAGCATCAACGACAACTTGGAGGTCTTCACTACAAATTCTAATAAGCGTGGAATCGTTCAAGTACCAAGTAGCTTGTATTGTTCAATAAATTCATTAGGATTCTTGGTGTCTTATTAGACTGCCTATGTTGATTTCAAGGGAGAAAATATTGTATGCCTTGTGTGTTTTCTCAAGAGACTAAAAAACAATTTAGTGCATCTATCCACCTAAACCTAATCATAGCAAGTTTGGCTTTTACTAGTTTCAAGTACCTTAATGATATGCTAACTTGAGAAATGTGTAATTGCAATTCAAGACTGAATGTGTCAACTTCCAAAGATGAGTTTATGTTTGTTAGATTATCCTTGTACTATTTATCCCTAAACCTTCTAATTCTATCAATTTCTTTGCCATAAACCCTAAACTTCTCCCTATAAGTAATTCATCCTTGGTCGACTCTTTACAAGGGGACAAGATTCCTAATAGCCCTAATACTACCAACAAAGAAAGGACTTGTCGAGATTATGGTTAATCTTCACTTGAGGCCACGTGTCAACCTTATATTTGATTTATTGGTGGCCTTATTGAGCCTACATATGAGTAATTAAACCCATTTTATTGTATTTTTTTCTATATTTGACTAGGTCAATGTAATCACCCTCTTGGGGAAATTGCCTTAAACCCTAAAGGACGTGTATAAATAAAACACACTCCTTATCTATAATTCATTCAATCAAGTGTTTTTTCACGCCAGAAAAAAGTACTTATATTCATAGAATATAAAGATAACATTACAGAAATAGATTGTAAACCTCAGCCATGAGCTGGAGATATTGAAAGAAAGGTTTCAACAGTAAGACTTGGGAACAAACAAAGCCCCTTCAGAAAAAAAAAAAAAAACAAAGACCGATGCCACAACCAAATACAGGACCAAAAAATAGTCGATTACAGACTTCTAGAAAACTAGAATGGAGTCCACATTCCCAAGAACTCCATTTATGTTGGACTAAAAAAAGATCCTTCCTTCAAGCAATGGGGAATCTTGATTAGATAGAAGATCTGCTTGATAATTGAATTCTTGATATATATGATTAAAATCAAACCTGGAATTTTTTTTACAAAGATTATCAACTTTCAACTGCCAAAATTCCAAATTTATGACCTTGAAAGCGCTTTTATTCAAAGCCCAATCTATAATAATCTTCGAGTCACCACATACTTGCAACTGATGAATATTCAATCGATTGGAAATAAACAACAGCGCCCAAAGGCCTAATAGTTCTGCTTTAGAATTCAAACCTTCTCTTCAATTGAATCTTATCAAGTGAGTAGTCCCATTTAACATCTTTATAACAATGTCAGAGGCACAAACAAATCCTTTAGAGAAGGATCCATCAAAGAAACCAACAGCTAAGTCATTAGAAACCTTTGGGTAAGGAGGTCTGCAAATAGAGCCAGATGAACTTCTTTTAGGAAAACCATTGAATTGGCTCTAAAATCTTAGAGCTACCACTAAAGGAGAACAAGAATGATTCTCAAAAACCAAACGATTCCTTGATTTCCAAATTTCCCAAAACACATAACATGGAAGTTATAAATAATTTCTCCTGGATATAGACCAATGGAAGAAGCAGTCCAAGGGATTATTAAAAGCCAAAACAAAATTATCATTAGCAAGAACACAAATCTTCTCCCAAACAGCTTGAATGAAAGCACAGTTACACATAAGATGAGAGACAGATTCCTCTACTTGATTACATAGTGCGCAAAATCCTAGGCCACAGAAACAATAGCTACATAAATTATCCTAGGTGAGGATAGAATTGTTCAACAATAACCAATTAAAAAGAATTATCTTAAGAGGAAGGTTCCAAGGCCAAATAGAATTCTTCCACCAGTCTATATTAACCTGAACTTCTTTGAACATTAAAGCTTCATATGCATCCTCCACATTCACTTGTCCATCCATTAAATTACAGGTCCACACTAGCTTGTCCTCTTGATTAGAAAGAAAGATACTAGATGCATATAACCTATGAATGAAAGGATCCCATACTTCTTCAATCATACCCTACATAGAAAGATCTTCAACAATAGTCCAACAGTCCATACTAGAATTTGATTCCTCTTGATTATAGATCTGAGCTAGAAAGAAAATGCCACAGGAATACAAGTGGTTCAGCGCATCGTAAGAAAGCTTGTAATTTCCAATTGCAACAATAGGATCTTCGCCCACTCTAATCGACCATCCATTACCAGGTCACCAAACAATCCATTGATTAATGATCGGAAGAGCGTTGAGCAACCAATTCCATGAACAAGAAACTCCCTTCATCTTTTTTATTTGAATATGAACCATTCTGCTAAAGTCTGACATCGTAAGTACTTTCTTTTGATTACAATGCTCCATAAATTATTAGAGAACATGCATCTCCAAAGACTCTTCGCAATTAGAGCCTTACCAAACTCAAAAATATTCTTTAAACCCCATCCTCATGATTTATTGGGCAAGGCAATCTCGTTCCAAGCCACTAAATGGAAATTATCTTTCTCCCTATTTCTGGACCAAAGAATTTTGAAAGATCTTTTACGAATCTTATCCAAAATGGCACAGGGAATTTGAGTGACAGAGAGCCAGTAAACTGGCAGGCCTTCCAAAATAGATTTCACAAGGATATAACGAACTCCCAGATAGATTCACTTAAGACACCAAATGCCAGTTTTTCGATCAACTTTTTGAATCAATCAGATGTAGAGTAGCAGTTAGAGTGTCTCTCTCATGTTAATCATTTCACTATTTTTTCATTTCTATTGTATTTCTTGTTTGGTTGAATTAAGGGTTTATTGAAGATTTCATTGTAGATCCAATATCTTATGGTCTTAATGGTCTCTTAACATGGGAGAAATTAAGCTTAAACAAATGCAACTATTATATTCATCCTATTGATGCAAAACTTGGTAACGTTGTGACTAGAGAGAGCATCATACACTAAAACTTAAAAATGTTGGGCATCATCCTAAGTGATACTTAAATTCTCGTATAGATAGTAGAGCTCTACCCAATCTCTTCAAAATCTATCTATTTGCTACCTAAAATTGTCCAATATCTATCCTTTCCTTGCCATTTTCGATAACTCTCATTGTTTTTGTTGTGATAGGAAGGAGCAAATTTAAGTTTGAATTTAATTCGGGTAACTCTCTTGAGTTGATACCATTTGAATTGAAAGCCTCTACACTTACCTTCTAGATTGTCAATCATATTGAATCCCTGCAAAAACAAGCCAAGGGTAGCCATGAAGATTATATAGCCAAAAAGTTCACATTGAAGCATTAAATGTTATTGATAAAGGCCATTATATTTATTAAACATATGGAAAATGATAATTGCATTATACATCATGCTTGATTGGTGTCCCGTACAACTGTAATAAGGTCATACTGAGACCAATCTCTAAAGATCTAGGATGTAGGACAACGATGCTCAACTTCTTGATTACTTTCAAGACCCCTATGAGGGAAAAAAACTATTTGCATCTTCAATACGACAAATCCTGGTCAAGGGGTGAATCATCTTAGCACCACAGGGAAAGTCGATCTATGGGAGAAAATATTGGGAAAAAGGAAAAAAAGTGGGTAACAATGTGTCCTTGGTACAATTCATAGATCATGCCAGGGCTTGTAATGGAGTTGGTATTGGGTAAAGGGAACATGGAAAAGGATGGAGCGTGGATTCTAGCAAATGACAAGGGAGGTTGTAGTAAAGAGGGGTTTCATTATATCTAGGTCCTCGATCCATTCAAGCAAGTAGACATATCTAGATATTTTAACCTGGTTAGGTTCGAAGCAAGGGTTTCTTCTCGATCTTTGAATGTGCCTGATAAAACACCATTCTCAAAGTTGGTCCCACTTGGAACAAGGTTTATAAGGAAAAGATTGGATATGGAGATCCTAAGTGGTATCAAGGTTTTGACTAGGAATACCTTGGGCAATCCAATCGAGACTAGGGTGAAAAGGGAAAAGAAGCTCCTAAAACAAAGGAAGAATCTAATTAATATGGTTTTATGGGAAGACTTACTAATGGAACAAACCCTAGAATATTCTAGAAAATCCCTAATAAAGAATTTTCACGGTCACCAAATTTCTCAACACACTCTCAATGATTGGCTTCAGAAGGTATGGGCTCTAGTAATGGGTTTTGGCACAAAATTTCACCTATTCGCAAGAGTCTGAATTGGTTTTTTGGTTTAGATATGAGGAAGATTCAAAAGGGATGTTAAGTGGTCGATGGTATTGAAGGTCAACATTCTTGTCTCTCTCAAAGTCGGAGTCGTTGCTTTGACCCAAGGTCAAAAGCTTCCATGAAATTCCCAATATGGGTTAAGCTTCTCAGGATTCCCATGGAGTTGTGGATCGATAAAATCTTAAGGGGAATTAGTGATAGAATGGGAAAAACAATTGATATCAATGATTCTTTTAATTCCAATGCATATAGGGTAGTCACTTATATCTTGGTTAAGGTTGATTTAAGTGAAGGTCTATCAAAAAATGTGGGCATTTGTAGTGGGGAATGTAGTTCACAAACAAATTTTGGATTACCTCAAAATTTCCTTTAGATATCCATGTCACATTTCTAGTCACATAGTGGAGAGTGTACTCAATCTTTCTCCATGAAAGTATGGCATAACAAACTAAATCAAAGGAGGGTGGAGAGACTGGTAAAAGGAGGACAGGTGCGATTGAATTGGATTTGTCTCAAAAAGTTGTCCCAAATCACCCTAATTTGATAATAGGTATTGGGTTTGGTTCAATTTCAAGTTGGGAATCGAAAGAGAAATGCAAAGCAAGCAATTAATGAAGAAGTTAACCAGAGAAATGTGCCAGAAGAAGATGAGATACACGATATGAAGGCATCGCATAAAGAGATAGGGATTCTAGGAAACAATCATGAATCTACTAAGTACGTTCTTCATAATTATGAAATCATTCCTTCTACAAAAAGGGATGATATTAATTTTGAAGAAAAGGTCAATGGGCTTATCCCTATAGAAAGAGGCATAATTCCTTTGGGGAGTATACAGGGGAATGAAAATATTAGGGTTTCCAAAATAGGGCAGGGTAACTCCAACCTCGTCTCTAGAAAGGAGAATGAGAACCCAACATCTCAAATGATGTAATGTCCCCACTTTGGGACATCATCACAGGGCAGAGATTTATGATGACCAGAATAACCAGATGGGTGCTAGAGCGAGTACATGGGTATTTGAGAGGCATTGTGGGGTCCATCTTGCATTGAGGATCATATTCCATCATTATGATCCATT
>JASDQU010025992.1:29822-49346 GCA_032191745.1 Picea mariana | reverse complement strand
AGATTGTTTCTGAGTGCCAAGGGGTTACATTGGCCCTGTTACGAAGCTCAGGAGGAGTAGCAGTAGAATAAAACTATAGTTGGCATGGTATTTGACCAGAGAGAGAGAGAGCGCTCAACATTTGGGGTGTGGGAGTCGTAGGATCTATTCAGACGGAAGGGAAATTTAGTACGACCATCATATCTGGAGAAGGTACATGAGGGTTATCCTGGAATCCCTTCGAAGTTCGGAAATCAGGAGAAGCAGGGTGCACGGAGGCATAAACACCTGAAACCCGAAACCAAAAAGTCCCGAGGGAGATTTACACAGTAGATCTGGAGAAAAGAGCTTGACCGTTGGATCAAGAAGAAGAGAAGATTGTAATTTTGGGAGTTTGGATGTCGGGAGAAGTGGGATGTGTCCTTGCACAAACTCCTGAAGTTCGAAGTTCTGAAGAGAAAGAGTAGACGTGGTGGGGCTGTATGACGTTGCTAGTATTCTGCCATGTGGCATCCTATGTGAGCAGGGTTAGTGGGGCTCGAGTTTATGTAACATAGTTAAGGTTCGAAGGACCCACAACGACGTTGATCATGATACATCAAGATCAACGACCAGGAGACATTGAGGGGACCCAAGTTGCATGGAAGATAATTATCCAAGGAAGTCCCACAATCCAAACCGTGGTTTCAATTAGGGGTTACATGTTAGCATCAGAAGAATTGCGGAATAAAGGGCGGGTTACTCCAAAACCACCGTTGCATGCCCCCACAATTGGGAAAATGTTAAGTGATGTAAGGTAATGATGTCACCTAAGGTGGCATGGAAGTGTTTGAGGTGTGCAGATGTGAAATATTTTGAAGTCCCAAAGTACCAGAACTCATATGCCTAAGGTTCCACAACGAGTGTCAACCATTGGATGTTGGGTAGACATGGATGGTTGATCTTCCCTACGTCAGGAGTTCATTAGTCTGAAATTTGAGAAGTTGTTGTGAAGTGCTTTGAAACCTCCCGAAATAGGAAGTCATGAAGCGCCCTTTTTTCTAAGCGAGTGGTCACGAATGACGATCACGTGGGTTGGGGATTAAGAGAGAAGGGGCTAGAGACCAAAGGATTGTTACAGAGCTAAGCATAGCTCAGAAAATTCATTAAATCTGAACATTTTCTTAATTCAGATTTGTTTATGAATGTTGTGGGATTTGTTAAGGAATAATGGCCTAACAAATTTTGATTGTCTACACATTGTGTTTGCATAAGTTTAGCGAGTGCCAGAACCGAGTAGAATTGCCACTAAGTGAAAAAGAAATGGAAGAGACACATAATGCTTCTAATTCAGAGAACAAATATAAAGGGATGGATGTTCATTTGGGAGTTGAAGGGTCAAAATCTGATGGGAATGGAGAAGAGATATATAAGGAAGGGCATATGATGAAGATAATTGAAAAATTGCAGAAAGATGCCCAAACTCACCAAATACATAGCAGAAAGATTAGGAAATATCAGGATAAACAAGGTGAATTCAACTTAAAGTTGATGAATACTATGGAGAGAATAGAAAATAAGTTGAACCAGGAGAGAGACTTGATCAAAACTGGGAGTCACCCGACTTTTGAGGGAAGAAGATCAAGGAGTGTTGGTAAACACCATCATCACTCCCAAGGTCACTCCAAGAGGAAGGCACACAGTAGTTCAATCCCATCTCCTACCCAAAAGCACAAGAGATCTGGGGTGTATGAAATGAAGGGTGAAATGAACAATATTAAGCCTCCAACGTTTGGTGTAGAACATAAGAAGGAGGAAGATGCCCAGACATGGTTTCTTGGCATGAGGAAATATTTCCAAATGTAGAATTAGTCCTCTCATGTAGAAGGAAGAATTGCAATGTATCAACTGAAGGGAAAGACATCCATATGGTGGGATCATCTTGTGAAAGTGCAGAACATTAGAGAGAAAGATATCACTTGGAAAGAATTCAAGAGATATTTCAAGAAGAAATAGTTGACTAAAAGATACTATGATAGAAGGATGAAAGAGTTCTTTAAACTCAAGCTGGGCAACATGACCATTGATGAATACGAACGAAGGTTTTTGGAATTACTAAAGAATGTTCCGTTCATCAAGGATGAGACTGTCAAGATTCAAAGGTATTTGAGTGGACTGCCATTTTCCATTGGGGACAAGATCTAGTATGATGACCCAAACACTATGGAAGACACAATAAGAAGAGAGAAATGTTTATATGAGTAGCAAAGAGAGAAGCCTAATTTTCGGAAGGCTTGGGAAGACAAGAAGAAATTCAAGATGGATCAGAGGAAGAAGGGAACTAAGCCACCCTTTTTCAGAAATAGTCCTCAAGGAAAACCATCTTTTAGAGAACCCAGGAAGGTTGAAGTAGGTGGGAAAATGCCAAGACCGCCACCTATGGAACGTTGGGGTTGTAAGGAAAACCATAGGTATAGAGATTGCCCCCACAGAAATCATAAAGTGAGAGTTGTCCATAATGTACAACAAGCTAAAAAAGTGGAGGACATGGGCCACAAAATTCCAAGGATCTACGTAGCCCTGGACAACAAGCAAGATGAACATCAGTCACACATGATGGAATTGGAAGGTATGATTAACAACCAACCATTTACTATTTTAATTGATTCATGGGCTATCGATAGTTATATAGATCCTAGAGTGGTGGAAAGTTTTCATTTTTCGAGAAGAAAACATGAAAAGTCTTCGTTAGTTCAGCTAGCTACATGAACCAAGAGGAAAGTCACTGAGTTGGTTAAGTCCTGTCCTATGGACATGAATGGACTAAGCACAAAGGATGAATTGAATGTTCTGCCCTTAGGTTCTTATGACTGTCTAATTGGGATGGACTGGTTGGACCAACACCATGCCATGTTGGACTGTCATAATAAGGCATTCACTTTCCTAGATGAGGAATAGAATCAAAGAATAGTCCAAGGAATTCCCAGATTTGTTTCTATCAGAGAAATATCAGCAATGCAGCTGAAGAAGTGCTACAGAAAAGGTTGTCAATTATTTGAAGCCCATGTGGAGGAAGCATCTAAGGATGATATCTCAAAGATTGGATATCATACGGTACTAAAGGAGTTTGAAGATGTATTTCAGGAGGTACCCGAACTACCTTCGAAAAGAGATATTGACTTTTCTGTAAACTTGATGCCTGGAGCAACTCTAGTGTCGAAATCTCCTTACAGAATGAGTACGTCGGAGCTGAAAGAACTACAACTGTAGCTTGAAGAGATTATGAAGAAGGGGTATATATGCCCAAGTGTGTCACCTTGGGGTTCCCCAGTCCTGTCCATGAAGAAGAAGGATGGGACACTGAGATTGTGTATCGATTTCAGACAATTGAACAAAGTAACTGCAAAGAACAAATATCCTCTGCCGAGGATTGATCACCTCTTCAATCAGTTGAAGGATGTGAAGATATTTTTGAAGATAGACCTCAGGTAGGGATTTCACCAGTTAAGGATAAAGGATGAATACATCATAAATACCACCTTTAGAACAAGGTATGGTCATTACGAGTTCACGGTGGTGTCGTTTGGGCTGTCAAATGCACCTGTTGTTTTTATGTGCCTGGTGGATGGTGTATTCAGGGATTATCTAGACAAGTTCATCATAGTCTTCCTGGATGACATTTTGGTGTATTCCAGGTTGGAGGAAGTGCATGAAAAACATCTTAGGATGGTGTTGCAGGTGCTAAGAGAGCACCAATTGTATGCCACGTTGAGCAAGTGGTCATATTATCAGGAGCATATCCATTACTTGGGGCATATTATTTTGAAGGAAGGGATAGTTGTAGATCCTGAGAAGATTGAGGCCATCATAGAATGGTCAGCGCCAAATAACATGACAGAAGTCATATCCTTTATGGGTCTAGAAGGTTATTACAGAAGTTTTATCACAGGTTTCTCGAGGATAGCTCACCCTATTAATTCCTTACAAAGGAAGGAGAAGAAGTTTCAGTGGACAAAGGATTGTGAGAGAAGCTTCTAGCAATTGAAGAAACTGTTAACCAGTGCTCCAATCCTAAGGATCATAGATCCAAATGAAGATTTCATGGTGTGGACAGATGCATGCAAAGAAAAACTAGGAGGAGTCCTATGTCAGAATGGATTCGTAATATGTTATGAATCCGTAAAGTTGAAAGAGCATGAAAGGAACTATGCAACTCATGATTTGGAGTTGGCATCCATAGTACACACTCTAAGGAAATGGAGACATTACTTCATGGGAAGGAGGTTCAAACTAAGAATAGACCATAACGGTCTGAAGTACTTGTTTGATCAACCAACCTTGAACACTAGACATAGTAGGTGGTTGGAGTTTCTCTGTGAGTACAATTTTGATATCAAGCATATCAAAGGGAAGGAAAATAGAGTGGCTGATGCACTCAATAGGAGAGTGCATGAATTACATGCTGCAACCATTAACATGTACCGAACTGATATTAAAAGAAGAATTTTGGAGGTTGCAAATACATATTTTTGGTACAGGGATTTGGTAGCAAAGCTACAAGAAGGTAAGATGCAACAAAAAGTGGAGATTTATAAATTGCAAAATGATGGAATACTTATGTACAAGAACATAATTTATGTACCTAATGTCCAGGATTTGAAACTTGCGATTTTGCATGAAATTCATAATGTGCCTTATGCAGGGCACCCTGGATATCAGAAAACTGTGGCAGCAGTCAAGAGCCATTACTTTTGTCCAAGTATGAAGAAAGATATTGCCGAATACATCGATAGATGTATGGAGTTACAGAAGGTTAAAGATGAGCACAAAAACCCAGGAGGGTTGTTGCAACCTTTACCCATTACTGAGTGGAAGTGGGAAGTGGTGACAATGGATTTCATAATGGGATTGCCCAGAACCGGCAAACAACATGATTCAATCATGGTGGTAGTGGACAAGCTTACAAAAGATACCCATTTCATTCCGTTAAAGACTACTCACAAGGAAACAGATGTTGCTGATATTTTTATGAAGGAAGTGGCACGATTGCATGGAATTCCCAAGACAATTGTGTCTTAGAGAGACCCGAAATTTACCTCAAATTTGTGGAAAGGGTTATTCAAGGGTTTCAGAATGAATCTAAACTTCGTTACAGCTTATCATCCTAAGTCTGATGGGTAGACAGAGTGGGTGAATCGAGTGATAGAAGACATACTAAGGATGTATGTGAAGGACAAACCATCTAAATGGGAAGACTACCTACACTTGGTAGAATTCGCCTACAACAATGGGTATCAAGCATAGTTGAAGATGAGTCAATTTGAAGCACTTTATGGCAGAAAATGAAATACTCGAGTGAGCTGGGATAATCCAACTGATAGGGAAATAGTTGGGCGAGAGTTGCTCAAGGAAATGGAAGAACAGATGCTAAAAATTAAGCAGAATTTGAAAGCTGCCCAAGACAAGAAAAAAAGTTATGCTGATACAAACAAAACCCACAGAGAGTTTAAAGTGGGTGACCATGTTTTCCTAAAATTAAAAGCCAATAGAATTTCCCTGAAGTTGGGAAACTGCGCCAAGTTGGCAACCATATTTTGTGGGCCATTTGAAATCCTAGAAAGGATTGGGCCAAATGCATATATGCTTTCATTACTTGCATCCATGATTGTACATAATGTATTTCATGTTTCATTGCTTAAGAAATATATACCTGATGCTAACCATGTTATCGATTGGGATGTGATTCAGGTGGAGTAAGAAGGTGTCTTGCAAGTGCATCCTATGCGCATATTGGACCGGAAAAGAAAACAAATTCAGAATTGAGCCATAGGGCTTATAAAGGTCAAGTGGACCTGGTACGTTCCTAAGGATGCAACATGGGAGCATGAGGATTCTATGTGGGTAGAATACCCGCATCTTTTTGAAGATTTTGAAAATCTTGTTGATGCTGTTGGGGTCCTATAATTATAGGCAACTCGATTCTTCGACTGTTGATTTGGCTTTTCTCTCGTGATGACGAAGTATGGCTCGGTTGATCTTGTTTCCTCCCTCCATTCTTTTCACTCAATCCCCCATCACCCTGTTGCATCCTTCATACACACTCTGCCCTCTCCCCCTTGTCTTTTGTCAGCCTCCATTATCCCGCCACCTTCACCTATCCATAAGCAAACAGACTTAGGATAAACAAGAACAACAATAAAGTTAGTATAGGTTAAAATTGATTAATAAACAACTAGTTTAATAATTGATTAATTATTAATTAATTATTAATTAATCAATTATTAATTAAGTTAAAAAATCTAGGTTAGTAATAAGTTAGTAACTAGGTTAGTTTTAATTAAATAAAACTAATTAATAAAAAATATAAAAATATATATAAAAAAAACAATTATAATAAACATATTATAATAAATAATAAAATATAAACAAAATAATAAAATGTATAAATAAAACAAAATATATAAAAAACAAAAAACATATAAAAATCAAACAAAACAAACATTAAATATAAAACAAAACAAATAAAACCAAAGCAAAACATAAAAAACATGTATCATATAATTTAAAACTAAAACTAAAATAAAAAACATAAAAGTCACTATCCTAAGTCCTACCCCCCTCACTCCCCTCACGTTTCATTCCACTCACCACTCCTCACACCTCACCCCGACGTCACCTTCCACTCAAACATGCACACTCCCGCCCACACCTACTTCCTTACGTCACTCCGACCTACCCCACCTCACACTCCACTTACAAAAATCCCACTCACATTTAACAACCAGCGCCCCTCCATCATACTCCATGCTTTCAATCAATGGATAACATAAATTCCGGACCCCCCCTCTCCTTCCGGAATTTAACGAGAGGGGGGGGGTCCGGAATTGAAATAACCCTCGTACAAATCTGAACGGCCCAGATATGAGCACCAAAATCAACTTTCTATATCAAATTCCGGACCCCCCCATTCGGTCTACATTTAACGAGGGGGGGGGGAGGGTCCGGAATACCGCCCCCCCGAAGAAAAACCACTTTTCTCCAAAATTTACCATTTTTTCATATTTTACCATGTCATCTTCCAGATCGATTTTTGGGCAAATGGAAACGGATTTTAAAAATCCGAGAGAGGTTTTTTCTCAGCACAGGCTGAGTCACAAAAACCTCTTTCATTTTTTTCAACAGAGCTATGAGATGGGAGAATCCAAGACATATTCGAGGCCTATTTTTCTAGATTTTCAATTTTCCGTTTCAGTCCCGATCTTGCAGGAGCTGTTACGACCAACTGGGGACGAATTTGGTGAAACTGAAGGAGGTTTTTGTCCAAAACATGCCCATCTACAATAATTTCTTTCATTTTTCTCCCATGTGTCATCATTTAAGAGAAAATCACGTTTGTTCGGACCCCTTTTTTGCAGAAAACCGGTCCGTTTTTCATGGCAGAAAACTCCAAATTTTGTGGGAGTGGTGGCTATTTTTGGCCGAGGTGGTTAAACCAACTTCCGAAACTAATTGGGATGGTCTATCTTATTTATTCATATGATTTTAATGTAAAAGGGTTTGACCTGTGAGGTTCCTAGACTGGACTGTGGGTTATGTATGACCAGAAGACCTTTTTCTTGTCTGTAATTTTGAGATGAGCAATCAGCGATGAACATGTTTTCTTTCACAGGATTCCTGTGTGGTGATATTGGTGGTGTTTTTATCTGTTTAATGTTTTTCCCGTGATCATTATGTTTATTTTCAGTTCTTATTATCAGAAGGAAAGTAATAGAAGCAGAATTTATCAACAGATACTCTGCCTCTGAGCTTTTGATAATCTTTATGTTTTCTGCTAAAGCTTAGTTCAGGAATTCTTAGCTACTCCTGTGCCTGGGTTTTATCTCCCCTATTTCTTCCTCAAATCAATACCATTAAAACTCAATTCGATCCAATATTGTCGCTACCTTGCCCTGTGAAAGAACTTTGTCCAGATATGAGAGTGAATCACATTGTTTAAGGCACAGACCCCATTTGCCCAATGGCCCTCCTTGCTATTCCAAAACAATCATTTAAAAACCCCAACCCATGTTCTTCATAACTAGCCTAATACCTCTTCAAACAAAGCTATATCAGACAGAGAGATCCCTCTCTGAGTCTTGAAGGGATATATCCAAGACTCGAAGTGGTTTTGATGTTGCCTCTATGACTGCCTCATAGCCTTGGGCAAATTACAGAGTGCTAATAGATGTTGTGTAAAGAGTTGCACTGAGGATAGTGAAAAAATAAGGGGAGGGAATTGTAATATCCTCCGATAGTGCCCCAATTATATTATGAATTGTAATCATGTTTTGTAGGTTGTTGAGCTGAGTGTTGATAGGTTGGTGGGCTTATGTGTTTATTAGGCCGGAGAGCCTAAGTGTTAAGGCCAGGAGCCTGATTTTGTATATGTAATTATGCAGATCATTAATATAATATATAAACATTGTTGCGTGTAGACCGACCACAAAGAAAGAGTGATGGGGGACTAAGATTCCACAATATGGGTAGGGGAGAGCGGGCTAAGAGGTAGGGAGAGGGGATAATCTTGAGGGCTTAAGTACTTAGGAATAATAATTTATTATTATTCCAAAGTGGTGTGAAAGGCATGTTTTTATCCTAAGTCCTGGGAGAGGCAACACATGCAGCCCCAACGTGTGCAAAAGGGAATGCATACTTGATGGATTTCATGCAGCTTCATGGGTGACATGTGTCATCCTAGGCACATGCAATTTAGCCCAATAATTGAGTCAGGATGGGGCTTCATCCTCCATTCTGTCGTCATCTTTCTAAACCGTTGGGAGTCTATGAATGACCTCTGCTTAATTTTCCTGTCACGCAATCCTGAAAACCAGAGATTGAATTCAACTGGTGTATTCCTGTGAATTTCGTGGCCTCTATTTTCGTCCTTTGCAATGCTCACACATGCACCTTAGACCTGAAATCTGTCACCTGACTCATTCTTGGAACCTTCCATACTTTTCCTGAGTTCACTTGAATCCTTCTCGATAAGAGTTTTGTCTCTACACTGGACCTCTGCATAGCCACGCACCTCTCAAGCCGACCCGCGTCTTCTGTGAAACTTGAACAATTTTCTATGTTGTGTGTGTTATAGCTGTGGGATGTTGTGGCCACACAGTCCCTTGGCTGAGTGTGATTGGCTACCATCATTCGTTCCTTGTTGAGCCTTGTTGTCCTCCTTGTGATGGAATGAAGCTGAAGAAGTAGGCTATCAAGCATGTGTGCAACACTCTTTCCAGGTGAGAGAGGTGGTTGTGGTTGAAGAAGGAGGTTGTCAGGAATTTGAGAAACTCTCTCCAAGTGAGAGAGTGTGTAGAGGAAGTGAGAAATCCTAGAAGGAGTCTTGTAGCTGCCACAGAGCTCCGAGAATTCCAGTCCAGTCTGCTGCTGAAGCCCAAGGCAAGGGAGGTTTATCAGCCGAAGAACTGTCTTGGTGACAGTGAAGGTGTATACTCCTGGGGTGGGACAGACATGTGTGGAATGAGAGTCTATGAGAATTGGGCAGAAGTGGCTCCTGGGAGAGAATCCATCCTCATAAACTGTGTGTCTTCCTATTGACCTTGCCTAGCCTAGGATTCCCTTGCCTAGTGGAGCTTAGTCCCAGCTCGAGGGTGACCTACTGTTGAGAGTGATGAGTAGCACGTTCTAAGGATGGGAGTTTCGTGGAAGGCTTACATGCAGTTAGTGGTTTATTACAATTTAAAAGATAAGTATCATTATGTGTTTAATTTCAATTAAAATGCATGTATGTGATGCTTGTAATATTATCATGTATTCCGTTGCATGTATGAATTGTTTTTAATTCTGTTTAAGTCTGTATGATAGTAGTAAATCCATGTCAAATGTCTTAATTTGATTTAATTCTTGTTATATATATATATATATATATATATATATATGTGAATGTTCCACGTAGTAGCGTTGCCCAACAGTGGGGTTGATGGTTGGGGATGTTACAATCTTCCCAAAGTTGAGGTCAAACAATTTGATGGCTTGTATCCCACAAGTTGGGTCACTCAAATGGAATATTATTTCTCCTTTCATGGAATTACTGATGAGTTTTCCAAACTTGTTTATGGCATCCTATATCTGGATCCTGAATGCTGACAATGGTGGCAATGACATAAAAATACATGCCAAGGGTATGTTGCTTGGACACAATTTTTTGTATATATTTATGAATTCTTTGACATTGACACCCACTATTTATGTCATTTGACCAAGTTGAAACAATCTGACACAATGGAATATTTTATCTTTTCCTTTGAGAAATTGGATTTCAGAGTGGAGGGCATGTCATATGCCTTCTTTAGAGAATGATTTATCAATGGCCTCAAGGATGAAATCCGCCCCCATGTCCTAGTAAATCACCCTCAAACTTGGTTTGAAGCTACTAAATGAACCAAGGAATCCCAACAGGTTGTATTTTCGCAAAACCAAAAAACCTCCTTTATTCCTTGCACTTGACCCACCAATCCTACCCCTCCCACCACTACTCTCAATATCTAGAAATTAACTTGAGAATAAATGGTTGAATTCCAACTCAAAGGTCTTTTCTATAATTGTGATGACCAGTATTTTTGGGGGCACAAGTGTAAAGAAAAAATATTTTTATGTCCATTTCTAAGGATGTTTCTGACAAGGAGGTCAAAGTTTCCCCAGTGGAAGAACTATTCCCAATAGATGATCCTAATCCTCCCTCTGATCCACTAGAAGTTGAACTGTTGATTTCACTACATGCCCTCACTAGCTTCTTTTCTCCCCAAACCCTCAATCTCATTAGCTACATTAAGAACATGAAGGTCATAATCCTCATTGATAGTGGCAACATCCATAATTTTATTCAACGTCGCATTGCCCAGAAAATCATTTGTTATATCCTTGCAATGTTCTCTCTTATAGTCATCCCTTTTCCTAGAAGAGTGAAATATAGAAAATTGTTCAAGAATTGCTCGAAGTGGGTGTTATCCTTCCTAGTATCATCCCCTATTATTCTCCTGTGGTCATGGTACTCAAGGAAGAAGGCAGTTGGTGCATGTGCCTTGAATTTCACGCCTTCAACAAACTCACCATCAAAAAAAAATTCCCATTCATGTAACTCATGACTTGTTGAATGAATTGAGTAGTGCTTAATACTTTACTAAACTTTATCTCCATTATAGCTACCACCAAATATGTATGAAAGAGGAAGACATTCCCAAGACTACATTTATAACTCATTAGGTTCACTATGAGTTTTTGGTCATGTCCTTAAGCCTGTGTAATGCTCCCTCCACTTTCCAAAGTCTCATGAATCATTTCTTCCATCCTTTCCTCCGTCATTTTGTCTTAATTTTCTTTGATGATATTATTATCTATAGTAAAACTTGGACATCCCATTTGTATCATGTGAATCAAGTTCTCCAACTACTCTCTTAGCACAAATTTTTCCTCAAAAAATCTAAATGTGCTTTTGGAGCCTCGAAAGTGGAGTACCTAGGTCAAATTGTCAAAAATGATGGCATACAGGTGGATCCTAAGAAGATTGAATCAATGAAGGATTGGCCTCACCCTAAAAATCTTAAGATATTGCATGTTTTTCTAGGTTTAATGCAGTATTATCACAAGTTTGTTTAGAATTATGGAAAAATTGCATCAACTCTCACTTCTATCCTTTGGAAAAATTCTTTCACTTGGACTCTAGCCACTGATCAATCCTTCCATGCCTTGAAAGAGGCTATGTGTACGACTTCTTTCATGGAAATTCCTGACTTCACCAAGACTTTGTCCTAGAAAGTGATGCTCATGGGAAAGGAATTGGGGCAGTTCTCATGCAAGATGGCATGCCTTTGGCTTTCACTAGCAAACAACTCTCGGAGAAACATTTGGGCCAATCAATCTATGAAAATGAAATGTTGGATATTCTGCACGTCGTGGATCTTTATTTTCCTTATCTAATGGGTCAATTATTCCAATTTAAAATGGATTGTAAGAGCCTTAATTATTTTCTATAACAAAAAATTTAATCTCTAGAGCAACAAAAATGGGTGAAAAAGCTATTTGGATATGATTATGATATCATTTACAAGAAGGGAAAATAAAATGTGGTTGTTTATTCTCTTTCCAAGAAGTATGAAGAAGAAGGGTCCCTCTTTTCCCTCTCCTTCATTGTACCAGATTATCTCCAAGTTGTTCTCCATAAACGAATGCAAGACCCCAAGCTTTCTAGCATGATCCAATAATTACAACACAATTCTCAAGATTCTCTAGGGTACTCTTGACACAATGAAGAGATTTGCTACAAAGGATGTTTGTATTTAAGAAAATAGTCACAACTTAAATTCACGGTGCTTTTTGAGCTTCATCCTTCACCCACATCTAGGCATTTTGGGTTCACTAAAACCTATGAACATGTCAAACATTCTTTTTTATGGGATGATATGAAACACGATGTCCGCACCTTTGTGGCTGAATGTGATACCTATCAATGCAATTAGGGAGAAACATTCAAAGCTCCAAGCACACTCCAAATGCTTCCAATTCACCCTGATATTTGGAGGGATATTTCTATGGATTTCATTGTTGGCCTCCCTAAATCCTGTAATAAGTCAGTCATCATGGTGGTAGTCGATAATATTTCTAAATATGCTCATTTATATTCTCTTCAACACCCATTCATCGCATACATAATGGCTCAAATATTTATGGATAACATATTCAAATTTCCTGGCATGCCTCATTCTATTGTCTCTGACCGAGATCTCACTTTCACCACCAATTTTTGGCAATAATTGTTTGGGCTCTAGAAAACCCAATTGCATCTCAACACTGCCTATCATCCTTGGACTGATGGACATAATGATTTTTTCAACAAGTGTTTGGAAACATATTTGAGGTGTTTTTCATCCGACAAAAAAATTCAACTGGCTTAGTGGTTACCCCTCATTGAATGGTAGTACAACACATATTACGATATTGCTACTCGCATGACTCCTTTTGAAGCAGTCTGTGTGAAAAATCCATTGTCATTTCTCTTATACATGCCAAGTGTCTCCAAGGTTTAGGAGGTTGAAAAAAATCTTACTGTTCGAGACACATTCTCTGTAACCTCAAAGAAAATTTTGTCATGGATCAGAATCACATGAAACAACATGAAAACTAGGGATGTTTTGAATTCCAATTTATTTAAGGGGACCATGTGTTTCTTTGTCTGCAACCTTATAAGAATACTTCACTCAAAACTAAACACTTTCAGAAACTTGCTCCCAAATTTTATGGTCCTTATACAATTCTCAAGCAAGTGAGACCCATGGCCTACCAGTTAGCTCTGCCTAGTCTTTCTACACTACATCCTATTTTTCATGTCTCCTTCTCAAAGAAAGTGATTGGAACTAAGTTCCAAATTGAAACCATTCTCCTTGATTTGGATGAAGAAGGTTCCATTTTTTTGCAGCTACAAGTAGTCTTGGACCAACAAGAGCATCGCCTGTGTCAGTGAACCATCAAGGAAGTGTTATTTTAGTGGAAATATACAACTCCTAAAGATTCCACCTAGGAGTCGACCAACATTCTGCAACAATTTCCTCATCTCAAGCTTTGAGGACAATAATTTTCTTCAAGGGGGAGGGCATGCTAGGGACCTAACCTCCCTAACCCCTCACATAGGTAGAATAATACACTTTCCATGTAATAAAGGATGACATTAGTTAATAAGGCCTATTTAATAATGTGAACATGTCTAATGTAAAGAGACTCAATATAATCTTCCACTTCTAGAAATATCTTTTGCTAGAATGTTCTTTAAAAGATAGAATTAGTATAAATAATAGTTGGAGGCATAAGAAAGCCTTGTCTTGAGAAGTATTATAATAGAGTGATGCTATACTGGAGGTTTCCCCCTTGAAGAGGAAAGTGAACATTTATTTCTATCGATAAGAGTATTATTGTTGGTATTGCTATTCTCATTATTGTGTTGTTCCGATGGTATTTTTTGAATATAATTGTTTTTTATTATTACATTACATCTGGTATCTTACAATACCACCAACCCTTCTTTACCAACCATACAAGTCCCAGTTTATAGGTTTAGGTTTAATTTCAATTGAATGGGATCTACTCACAATCCACTATACATACTTCAAGTCAATGATTTTTGGAGTATTTATTAAGGGAGAACCTTTTCTATATATATTTCCATAAAGAACTGCACACAAGATATGTTATTTCCTTGATCAAATCTACTCTAATAAATTTCCCAATTTTATTTCCAATTAGGGTAAGATTTTTTTGATTCCGTAAATGATAAGGAATAAAGGGTAGTTTAACTTAGACTGGGAGTACCACTGTGATTTCTTCTGAAGGATCAAAGTCCACTGCCCATATATTCAAAGCCTTGAAACCTCATACCTCCATGAAATATGTGATCACTATCTTTATTATTAGAAAAGGGCACTATGAAGTAGCCTCTAGTGGAAAATAGGTTTTCAAAGGACAAACCTTTAAATAAAGGTCCCTAATTCATAGTAATCCATGCATTCATATTCATTGGGGTTGACCAAGATCATAGAAAATTTCCTACGAGGGATAATTCTAATAGGCTTATTGCTATAATATTTTCCAAATCCAGTGGAATACTCTGGGTTGGAACCTCATTCCACCCTTTAACAATCTTGAGTGATTCTCTATTTTCAACTTCTTCTTGACCTTTCAGACCATTGTTCACAATAAATTTGAACAAGTCTAATGATTAGACCATTGAAGGATCTGTACCTTGACAAATATCCTTTTAAATCAAATAACTCCACTATGATGAAATTATCAAAAAATGAAAAAAGAAAATAGAAATAAATAATTACCTCTACTATTCCTTGGATATTTGAAAAGCACACATATATATTAATATGCTATATATAAATTAATATACACGTTTTTCATTTATTTTTGTTTATATATTATTGGTTTTGGTTTTAAATCAATTGAAGTTGCATGGAATATATATTGTCCAATAATTCCAACAACAATTTCATGCTTATGGTTCATGGATTTTGAGTGGTAAAAACCATTACAATTATATATGGTTCATGATTTGTCATGACCCAATACATGGCTTACTGTAAATGTCTATTTAAGAGTGTACACACAATCCTTAGTCATAAATTATAAACAAGAAAAACCATGAAAATGAATGTATACAAATGACCAAACAAAGAATGAATATTGGGAACCTATAAAATGGTAAATACTATAAGAATACTTAGAACATATTTAAACATGTTTTGATTTTCCTTTAATCCTAAAGGTGTACAAGTTTAAACATTTTATTTTTTGGATTTTTTTTGGAAAACATTGTTGGTATTTAAGTGTTATAAAATCATGATCGTAGATCTATAAAATAAAACAAATGTAGAAATAAAACACAAAATATACACAATACAATAGAGACACAAATATACATGGTTCACCCAATGTGGGATACGTCCACCAGATAAATTGACATGTCCTTCCTTTATTATTATCCAACAAATGAAGGGATACAACCTACATCACATTCAT
The DNA here is from genome assembly GCA_032191745.1 of Picea mariana. Classification (NCBI taxonomy): domain Eukaryota; kingdom Viridiplantae; phylum Streptophyta; class Pinopsida; order Pinales; family Pinaceae; genus Picea; species Picea mariana. The sequence goes on along the minus strand of JASDQU010025992.1, from coordinate 33,821 downwards.
TGTAACTTCCTCTTCTTTCTATCACTATATTCTCTCTCAGAAAACAATATTCACATTCCTCTCTCGTCGCAATATAATTCCCTCATACATAAAAGAGGGTTTCCTTTTAGCAAAAAAAACCCAAACATAACTTATACCGTCATATCTGCGACCTGCATATGAATTAGGAAGATAATCAGGCTCAAAAACCAATAATATCCCATTTGGAGACTGATAACAACAACTCCACTACTACTGTACCTACTGGACTATGATCCACCTCGGTTTCTCCATGGTTACTACCTTTGTTAGAATGTCTGCAAGATTTTGTCTAGTATGTATCTTTCCCAACTTCAATTGTCCATCTTCCAAAACATATCGTATGAAATGGTACATGAGATGTATATGCTTAGTATTAGAATGGAAGGATGAGTTATTTGCAATATGAATGGCAATATGGATATCACATTAAAGCCTTCTATTCTCCTGCTACTTTCCCAATTCCTCCATAAACCTCTGTAACCAAATCATCTCTTTACTAGAATTTGCAGTAACAATATACTCTACTTCCATTGTTCAAAGTGCAACAACCTTTTGTAGTTTCGAAATACAACTTAATATTGTTCCACCTACAATAAAAACATACCCTATAGTGCTCCCCCTGCTATCTTCATCACTTGACATATCTAAATCAACATATCCCTGTAGAACTATGTTCAAAGCTACAAAACATAATGCATGAGTACTAGTACCTATTGTTGGAATATTGTTTAATACTAATAGGGGGAGTGAATCAATATTATCCTTTTTCAACAATTTAAAACCACTTCATTATTAATTTAAAATCAAATCAAAACAAATGATCAATAGAAGGTACAATACACATAAATTTAACGTGGAAAACTCAAAAGAAACAATTGTTCATCTTATTTTTAATAAAGATTACATTTAATTTATGAGCTCCAACTCAAAGGAAACACCAATTCCCTGTTTTACTACCACCAACTAGAAGGACACTGCAACCCCTCTATATGTTACTAGCACCGACTGGAACGAAGCAACAAATCCCTAGTATCTTCAAATATAACTAAAAATATGTTGCAACACCTTGGTTTACTAGATTCAAATGGAAGGAGGATACAACCTCCTTTGCAAGATCCAACCTTCCTTAGCACCACCCAACCTCCATTTTTATGATAAGTACTTCAATCTTCAAATATTCATAATCTTCTTTGTCTTCTACTGCATATCTTAATTTACTTTCTTGGTTTCTGACACTGTTATTGATTTTCATATTTCAAACCCAGAGACACACTCTCTTTCAACATGAATTTCCATTTATATATAGTCTTCCAATGGTCATGTACAACTGAACAATTGCACCTCTTCAATATAGGAATATGCCTCTTCATTATAAGTGTGCCTTTTCAATATAAGATATTAATCATACTATTTTAATTAATACAATGTCAATGAACCATTGTGCCTTTTAGATAGTTCAGTCGCATTTTCAATTGGGTCAATAGATTTTGATTGTCATGATTTAATTCACTTTTTACCTTACCATATCTAAAATCCACCATGGTTTTCAAATACCATGTGCTTTTTCACTTTTTCCTTTTTTCTTTTACTCCACTTTCACTTTTACCTTTTTCTTTAATCCAATTCCACTTTTAACTTTTTCTTTAATCTAATTTCACTTTTACCTTTTCTCTTTATTCCACTTTCATATTTACTCCTATTTTATGTAAACTCCACTTCCACCTAACTTTTCAACTTTTGTTATTTATTAAAGTCATATTTATATTTAGTCGACTTTCATTTCCACTTTTGTGTAAATTCTGTTTCCACTTTTGTATTTATTAAAGTGATACCAAGATCACATTTATATTTAATCAATTTCTAACCTCTGACATATATTTGATCACTTACTAACCTTTGAAATCAATAACAATTTATTCAACAGTTGACTACCTAAGTGGATCTAACCATTGGTGGCTGCTGGAAATTGTTTGGGTTTGAAGGGTTGTCCAACTTCGGCCTAGAAAAATGATGACCAAAAATTGCTACAAAATATCGATTACCATGTTGATATGACAAAATCAAGGGTTCTCAGAGCTGCATCAAAAAATTTCTCTTCGATTAAACTTTTAAATGGTAGTGCCTGAAAAATTATTCAAGAGGGTGACTCGCCAGTATTCATTTTGTTCATCATGATCATGTCTCAACAGAATATATAGTCACCAGGAAAACTCGACTTGACCAGTGTAGCAATTGAAATTGTCTCATTATTTTGTTTTCATTCTTTAATTCTTTCAAAGTAATCGACCAAACAATCCCATGTATTCCATAGTCTATTATGTTCCTGTAACTCAATATTCCTGTAGCTTTTACTGTAGTTCCATGTCATACTCCACTATGGTACTTCTTGTATTCATGTTTCCATTAATGCCAACATCATATTTCCATCACCTCTCAAATACATGAGAATCCACTTTATTGCCTCCTGATGTTCTTTACCTGTATTTTTCATATAACCACTCACAACTCCCACTACATGTGCAATATTGGGTTTTGTGCACACCATCGCATACATCAAGTTTCCAACTACTGATGAACAAGGGACCTTGGGCATGTATTCTATCTGCTCCTATGTATTGGGACACATTTCCTTGGTTAATTTGAAATGGTTGGCCAAAGGTGTACTAACTGGTTTTACATTTTGCATTCTAAACCTCTCCAACACCTTCTCTATGTACTCACTCCTGTCAATTTGCAATTTTTCATGTCTCTTGTTATTCGCATACCAAAGATTTTCTTTGCAGTACCTAAATCCTTCATCGCAAATGATTTAGATAAAAAAAATTGAGCTCATTTATATATTTCATGTTAGACACTACAACAAGAATGCCATCTACATACAATAGAAAGATAATATAACTGGTATTTTATAGCCTCTTAAAATAAACACAGTGATCAGAAAAGCATCTACTATAACCTTGTTTTGTTATAAACCTATCAAACTTCAAATACCATTGCCTTGGAGCTTTATTTAGGCCATACAAGCTCTTATTGAACCTGCATACCAAATTATCATTCCCTTTGACCTCATACCCATATGGCTGCTGCATATAAATCTCTTCATCCAAATCCCCATGGAGAAAAGTCATTTTTTCATCTAACTGTTCAAGATGAAAATCTTCTACTACCATAAGACTTAAAATGGTCTAACTAGAAGTCATTTTAAAAATATGAGAAAATATTTCATCAAAATATATACCTTTCTTCTGTGCAAACTCCTTTACAAAAAGTCTAGCCTTGTACCTATTTTTGCTTCCATCTTCTTCCTTCAACCTGCAAACCCATTTATTCTGCAATGCTCATTTTTCTGCAGGAAACTTAACCAAGTCCCAAGTATGGTTATATACCAAGGAATCCATTTCCCTTTCATTCCTTACTCCCACTTTGTTTTAGTGTCTACCTGTATTTCCTCTTCATATTGGTTCACTAGAATCAGTCAACAATAAATAATAAATGAAGGAGAGTGTTGTTCAGGGGGTCTACTTAACCTAATAGATATTCTAACAACATTTGAAGGAGTTTGAGGTACCTATTGATCCTGTTGTTGTAAAATTTTTTTTTGGTACCTTTGGAGTTTCGTTTCGAGTGATCTCATCAAGCACTGTGTATTCTTGTTTTTCTTTTTCTTGTTTCTTTCCTTGCAATTGATCTTTGTACATGACCTTCTCAATGAATATGACATCTCTACTCCTAATGATTTTTTGATTTTCATAATCCCATAAGTTACAGGGGTACAACCTACAACACATCCACTATAAATTCCACTCCTTTCTCTCACAATCTCCTATCAAAGAATACAATATTCACATTCCTCTCTCACCACAATACAATTACCTCATACATAAAAGAGGGTATCCTTCAAGGGAAAAAAAACCTAACATAAATTCTACTGTCAGATCTGTCACCTTATAATGAATGGTTCATATTGACTACAAAATT
>JASDQU010025992.1:9130-21840 GCA_032191745.1 Picea mariana | reverse complement strand
TGAGAGAGAGGCCTTTGGGGGAGGCCAGGATGTATGCGCCTTTGGTGAGGCAATGTTGGATAATGTATGGGCCATGCCATAGTGACTCGAATTTTCCATGGCCAAAGGTATCATGAGCGATATCATAAGCCAGGAAGAGGTTGCCTTCGTGAAATGAGCGAAGGTTGACATGTTGATCAAAGGTAGCCTTGGATCATTTTTTAGCTGCCTCGTTGTTCTGTAATGAAGATCGACAATTTTCATCTAGAGACTCTAAGTTCAACAAGCACTGCTCCATTGGATCAGTGTCAGGTAATATCTCAATTGCGGTGCGTAAGGTGGGAATTTCACACTTGATGGGAAGAGTGGCCTCAACCCCATAGACTAGATGAAATGGTGTGAAACCAGTAGCTATTTTCATAGTCGTACGGTAAGCCCATAGCGCAGAAAATAACATATGATGCCAATTGGTTTTATGTTTATTAACCATGCTCTATAACATGGTCTTGAGGACCTTGTTAATTGCTTCGACCTGTCTGTTAGAATGAGGGTAATATGGTGAGGCAAACTCATGAGAGAACCCTAACCGAGATGAGAGTTCGACGAAGATCTCATTCTCGAAGTGTTTCCCGTGATCGGAAATGAGTTGGAGTGGTACTCCAAAGAAAGATATGACATGGTTAAAGAAAAAAAACGATACGGTGTCAGCGGTGTTGTTGAAGGTGGGCATAGCTTCTGCCCATTTGGTGAAGTAATCAACTGCGACAACAATGTATTTGTGACCATTTCTGGAGGGGGGATTACAAGTCATGAAGTTGATGCCCCATTTACAAAAAGGGCCGGCAGTGATGACTAGATGAATAAGAGAGGGGGGAGCTCAGGCTTTATTGGTGTAAAGCTGACATTGCTCACATCATTTCACAGCGTGAATGAAATCATGAAACAAGGTAGGCCAAAAGTAACCTGCTTGGATAATATTCTGAGCAGTGGATATGTCCGAAAGACGGCCCCGACATGCGCCGCTGTGGTAGTCATTTAAGACTCTATCGGCCTCTTCAATAGTCAGGCATCGGCGAAGAATGGTGTCGACTCCCCATCGGTATAGGATGTCTTCGATGAGGAGGTGGCAGTGGGCCTGATGGAAAATACGACGACGATTATCTCGTGAAAGGTGGTTACCGAACTTTTGAGTTCGAAGGTAGATGAGGAGGTCGTCATACCAAGGATCATCCGAAGTGAGGTAAAAGAGGTGTTCGTCAGGAAAGTCGGTGTTGACGGGGGTACTGGTGGTGTCAGAGGGGAGGGCCATGACAAGTTCGGTGAGAACGAGGGCCTTCTTACTCTTGGCTGTTGAGAATTCTAAATCGTACTCTTGAAGGATAATGATCCATCGAGCAAATTTGTCGTTAATTTGCCAACGACTGAGCAAGTATTGCATAGGGTTGGAATCTGATACGACCTTGGTTGTGCGAAGCAGAATGTAGTGGTGCAGTTTCTGGACTGTGAGGACGAATGCAAGAGCAAGTTTCTCTTCGTGTTTCTACTTCAAGGGTGGCCCTGAGAGGTTTTTACTAATGTAATAAATGACATGCTCACGATTGTCATCACCTAGCTGGACGAGAACTTCTGCTACTGACACAGATGATGTTGATACGTAGAGGATATAGTGACGATTGTAGTCAGGTGCACTGATTAAAGGTGCATTGGAGAGCGCCATTTTAAGATCGTCAAATGACTGTTGGGCATGGTCATCCCAGTGAAATGGGATGTTGTGACATAGTAAGCGAAGGAAACCATGTGCGCGTATGGCGTAGTCTAGGACAAATCGCCATAGAATGTTAGCTTTGCCTTGTAGGCTCTGAAGTTGACGTAAATTCCAGGGAGGTGGAATTTCGGTAATAGCTTGGACTTTGAGGGGGTCCACAGTAATACCGCTTTGGGAAACGATAAAGCCAAGGAGGAACCCAACGGTGACATAGAAAATGCACTTGAGGGGTTCAAGTGGATGTTGTATTGACGACACCGTTGGAAGATGATTCGCAAATCATCAATATGTTGGGTGCATTTCTTGGATCGAGCTGTGATGTCATCCAAGTATGCGAGGATGATATGAGCCAGATCATGAAAGATGTATGTCATAGCCCATTGGAAAGTTGCGCCAGCATTCTTTAAGCCAAAAGGCATGAAACGATATGAAAAAGTACCCCAAGGGGTAGTGAATGTGGTTTTATACTGATCAGCTAGGTGAATTTGAATTTGATTATAACCAGAGAATCCATCCATGAAGGAGAGAGCCTCGTGGCCTGCGTAGTCATCGATAATTTGATCGATGAAAGGCGTTGAAAAGTTGTCTTTGGGACATGCGTGATTGAGATCGCAAAAGTCCGTGTAGACACAGATAGTTCCCTATTTTTTGTTAATGGGTACAGGGTTGGAAACCCATGATGTATAGGCGATGGGGTAAATCAACCCGACAGCGCGTAATTTGTCAATTTCGGCTTTGATGGCCACTGCTTTGGATGGGTGTAGCGGTCATTTTTTTTGGCGAACTAGTGAAATGTCGGGCCAGGTGTCAATGCAATGTTCGATGATAGAGAGATCGAGGCCAGGAATTTCTGTGTATGACCAGGAAAAAATATCCCAATATTCCTAGAAGAGGGATTTATAGGCAGTAATTTCTTGAGGAGTGCAAGCAACTCCAATGGTGATTTCCTCGACGATGCCATTTTTGATGGAGATGTCGATTTTAATGGTTGGGTAAATGTTATCCATGTTGCCTTCTTCAAAAGCATCAGGGGAAGGAATGGGGTTTTTGAACTAGTTGATAGGCCCTGATGGGATAAAATCCTTGGTTTCGACCGCATAGATGGGGTGTTGGTTAGGAGGCATGGAGGCTTCCTGTGGAAAGAAGAGTGTGTGGTGGTGTAGCGCATCCAAGGGGTAGTTCAGGTTGTTTAACTCTTCGAGTATTTCCTCATCACAGTGGAAGTGATGGGAATACAAGGGGTCATGAGGAGTGATATCAGTGATTATGGTTGTGTGGCTACCCCCTGGTGATGAAGAAGCAGGGGGGATGATGCAAGGAGATGGTGATGGTTCGCTCAACATAAACCAGATATTGAAGTACTGAGGAGTACCCATGGTAGTTGGGTGTAAAATGTCCATAGGGGAATAAGCGGGAGAGTTGGGGGGTGAATCCTTAGACAAGTCATCTAAGAACCATGGAGGCGTTGGAAGGGCCTCGGGTTCGAGAGAAATGACATGAAGAACCTTTAGTGACGAGGTAAGGTCGACTATTGACTCTGCGGGTCATTGAAGCAGGGTCGATTGGCGTTGCCTGTATTCAATGATCATAGGACACTGGTATGTAAAATGATCTAATGAGTCACATAGAGAGCAAGGGCGTCTCATACGTTCATTGACTGAAGTGGTGACATAACGAATGTCAGTGATATTTGTTAAGGAGGACGTAGCAGGACTGGGGTTGCTCTGGAAGCTTTGGCGTACTGTGGCTAATTTCTGCCGAAAGCATGGTAGTGCTGGGCAATGGTGGGTATAATGGCCATATTCTGAACATATAGCGCAAGTGAATTTGGTCCGCAACCCTTAACTATTGGAATGGGGGGTGGTAGTGGTGGTACTAGCTATAGTGGCGAGTGTTGGGGGAGTTTGATTAAGTGGAATCAAATTCTGTAACTCTGGTAGAGATGGGCAGTTGTTGGTTTGGTGTCCCTCTTTCTCACATAGTGCGCAAGGAGGTTGGATGCATGGAGGAAGTGGAGTTGTGGGCTCCTTCTTCTTTCTCTTGCCCCCAACTGTGGCAGGGGGGTTACCGAGTTGGGGTGTAGGGGGTATGGTCGGAGTAAGTATGGGGATCGTCATGGGGATTCCTTCTGTTTGGGGGGGAAGGGATGGTCGAGGGACCATATCTGGTGGGTGTAAATACCAAATTGGAATTGCTAACACCATATTAGGTAGGGTAAGCATTGTGACTACCTGGAAAACTTTGATGCCTAGTGGAGGGTAAAAGAAGGGAATTTGGGTGATGGCTTGGGGAACTGTCTTCCAAACTGGGATATGTCCTTGGAGAGAGGTGGAATCATGGGCTGGTGGGGTCGACAAGTGCATAGGAGGTTTTGAGGGGGGAGTTCTGTGACTAGTGGGATGTCAGATATGATAGATGCCTCTGTAGGAGGAAGGGTATCCTCTGTGTGAGTTCCATTAGATGATACGACGCATACTTGATTGGAAGGATGAAGGAGCGGTGGTACTCCATGGTAAGTTCCTAACAATGATGGATCTTTGAAAATTCTAGGACCCATCTCGATGGGTGTGTATGCCTCATGGCTCGTGTGGATGAGAGGAAGAATGTTATCGATGTTGGCAGATGGGTTAGGATCATAATGTGAGACTTGGTCAATAGTAACGATCTTCCCATTGTGGGGGAACATCATTGTCTAAAATACGGAAGATGCCACTGCCTTCATAACGTACATGTAGCTATGACTGAATAGGATATTATAATCGAGTGGGGTGTCGATAACTTCGATGTCGATGAGAATAGTCTTTCCCTCAAGTTCGATGGGGACATTTTGGAAGAGCCCTTCAGGAGATGATGGTCATCCGTCATAAGATCATAAGGTGATGGCATAGGGTGTGATTTCAAAGGAACCAAGTTTCTACCATACAAGTTTGGACATAATGCATGTAGATGCACCTTCATCAATGATACACCGATGAACTGTGATGTTCCGTATTTTTATTGGTATTTAAAAGCGATCAAGGCGGGAAGGTGAGGTTCTCCACTATCAAGATCAAAGGTAATGAGTCGGGTATCTACAGGGTCGACTGCCCCCAAGGTGGAAAGTAATGATTTCTGCTGAGTGGGACAAGTCTGGAGGACCTCCAAAACTGACATGGCAGCCGGGGATTGTGCTAAGTCATCTACCAAACTATAGTTATGTGCTTCCCTAGCCTGTGGGTTGTGGACATTCTTGCGCAATGGGATGCGAGGGATGCGAAGAGGTGGCTCGACGGTAGGGCGAGGAATCACCAACGGGGGTCTCGTAGGTGTAGGGTTTGTCTATGGAGGGATGGGAGGAGACTCAGCGGGTGCATGATACTGACGATTACATGTTTGTAGAAGGATTTCTTCCTCACTAGTGAGGAGAATTGTGCAATCTGCTGGATTGTTTAGGTTGAGGTATTGTCCCACCTGAGGTGGGGGATGTTGTGTGTCCTGTTGGGTTTTTATCACACCTTGATGTGGAATAGGATTCTGCAGCATGGTAGGGGGGGTTGTTGCACGTATTTTTGTGGTGCCTGCTGAGGGGCAGGCGGTGCTGTAGGATGGGGTAGACTACCTGAGTCTTTCAATCATTTGAAATCAATGATTTGGGGGCAATGATGAGTGTAATGGCTGAACTCACCACAAATGGCACAAGGAAAGTTGGTTTTAACATTATTTTTATTTCTCCCTTGATGCCTATTATTATTTCCCCCCTGGGGGTTTTGATTCGCTTGGTTCTGGTTGCCCCTAGTGGGTTGGTTCTACTGAGGTTGATTCCCGCCTTGACCTAGGTTGTTGTTGTTCTTGTTTCGTCCTTTATTTTTGGCATTGTTCGACGGATGGGTTAGATTGGCCGTATTCAGCTGTTCGAAGTTTTGATATTGCTGAACAAGAGAGGGTTGGAAAAATTCACCCCAGCATGAGGATGTGGGGGAGCCATGGGTTGTGGGCAACCAGGGAATGGAAAGTATGGATTCTGTGGTGGTAACGATCCATAAGGTACATAGGAAGGCATCGTGATTTCGCTAGTACTATAAGCTGAGGTAGAGGGGGTACCAGATCTTGTTTGAATAGGTGGATGTATGGGGGATGCCGATGGTGGCCCACTGATGGGTGGAGGCATAGTAACAAGGTATGGTTGTTGATAAGGGGGTGGGGGGTAAGAAGAAGTGCGCCTGTATGCTAGCGGGTATTGAGGTGTTCCATACATCAGTGGTGGTTGGGGTTGTGGACTGTGGTGAGTGGTGGTACCAATCAATCTGTCTGCTAAGTGAGACATCCTAGGTTTGTCTTGGCCAAATGGCACAGGTTTTGGAAGATCAGGAAGTACAGTGTATAAGTACCCTGACTGTGCATAGATGAGGTCATACTGTTGAGCCTTACTGATGGCTTCCTCTTCAGATTGAGGGAAGGTGGAAGCTACATCCTAACTGAGGAGAGAGACAAGTGATCTAAGAAACCAGTCAAGACATTGTTGCTTGGTGGTTTCTTCTTTGCACAAACTACGTCGCCTACGCCACTCGTGAATGTGATCAGCAATATGTGTAGTTGAGGTTTGTTTGAAATTAAAAAGTAGTTCTAGACCATTGTCGTGGTGGATTGGTAGTTGGAAGAAGGTCAAAAATTCTTTGGCCAAGGATTCAAAAGTTGCATGGGACCCTGATTTTTCCTCTACATACCATTTGGCCAATGGGCCAGTGAGTGTGCGTTGAAATAATCGTAGTCTGATGGAATCATCCATAATGCTATTGGAAGAGCACCATAGGTGAAAGGTCATGACATGGTTGGCAGGGTCATCGCCTGCCTTTCCTTCAAACTTTGGTATGTTCAAAGGTAGTTTGGTGGGAATTGCAAGCCATGTGGGAGCATGCAATATAGGATCATTGGTGAGTTTGCTTAGATCCGGTATGTTGAGAGAGGCCAAATATGACATCTGTAGTGGGGGGGAAGGATTATCTCTGGCCATGGTGTGAATGTGTTGTGAACCTGACCCTTGAGGGGGGCTAGGTGGGTTGGTACTTCCCCCTTGAGAGGAAGTTGGTCCCCCGCTTCTGTGTAAAGGAGAGCGAGTGGACGAATGACCTTGGGAAGTGGACCCAAGTAATGTAGAACCAAGCAAAGCTGATCCTAAAACAGTAGCACTCACAGGAGTGTGTGAAGGTGGTGCCGATGAGTGGGCAAGACCAGAAACTCCCCCTAAGATAGGAGGGAGGTTTAGCAAGCATTGTGAATGACGGGGATTATGTGGGTCCCCTATGATGTCTAACTAGCTAAGTGAATGTGTACAAATGGTGGTGAGAGTAATAAAGAGACTAGATCATTGGTGTTGCAAATTTTGAACTTTACACAATATATATATCCGAATCAAAATGTAGTCAAAAGTGCATCATACATAAAATGTGTTGAAAAACAAGCATATATGTGTATAAGTGGGTTTTTTCCACATGGGGAATCAAAAAGAAAAAAAATGCTCGTGTCCTAGAAGACGTAACATCCTTCCTCTCAAATAGCACTAGACCTTCCAATAGTACTCAACAGTGGGGTCTGAAGTCACCAGAAGAGAAACTAGTGAAGGATGAAATAATTGGTTATAATGAGGGGTAAAGGGGGCATATCCCGAAAGAGATGGCGATATTTCCCAATAGCCACACAAAATCCAATCAAGGTGCAATTGCAGCCCACAATTGCCACCTGTGTAGATGTCCTAAAATTTGGTCACTAGGTACCTTGCTCAAAGTGTGACATTTAGATTTTCAGCCTAAGAAATGGGTCACGGGCTGGATCCCATCCAAGAGGTGGGTGCCTCAAGGGAGGATGCACAGAACAACCGAACCTCGGCCTTTAACCCTTCATGGGTATCTCCCTGCCTTATGGTGTTAGGAACACTTGACTTGGAGGATTTTTAGTTCTCTATTTGACAACTTCTATGGTTTTGACAATGTGAGAACTAGATAACGGGGAGTTTTTTGGATGCCTATCCCCGAAATCCTACCTAGAATAAAAAAATTCTTTTGGCACCTCCTGTGGAGGAAAACTTAGTGAGTTTTTAGAAATATTTTAGATGTATTTGTTTTGAGAGGTTGGGGGTGTGAACCAACCTCGTTGATTTAAAATGGGAGTGGATAGTTTTGTCAAGAAAAGGGTGGGGTGTTTTCGGAATCCCTTTGGAGGAAACTTACTTTGACCTCCACGTTTCAAGAAGAAGCTATGTGAGTGATAAGTGACTTTTGTGTGTGAGTGAAAGTGTGCCAATTTTTGGTGAATTAAATGTCACCTTGCTGCATGTGGACTTCGCTTGGTCCTTACAAGTGTTTGATTACCTAATTAACTAAGTGCCTTTTGTACAACCTTGCATAATTCAAAAGTCCCTAGGAAGATAGCATGTGGACATATGGGTCCATTACTATCCCTTTAACTCCCTATTGTGATGTAATCTAAGAAAATCTTTGAAACTATCCTAGATTGATCATGTGGGCATGTATGGGCCCGTTACAAAACCTTTAAACTTCCCTAGTGTTTTGATCTAAGAAAGCAAATTTCAACACTATCCTATCTTTGTAGCATGTGGGAATGTATGGTCCCGTTACAATATTAAGATGTATTTGAAAAATTAAACTAAGAGGAGTCCCAAGAAGGGTTGTTGTCCTCTCCTAAAGGTTTTAATGTTCTTAAGGGAGATGAAATCATTTCACAATCTTTTTCTGATTCTCAAGACCACTTGAAGGCGCAAGAGAAGAGCATACCAAGCGATTGTTATTCAACTTCTAGTCCCAGTGCAAGTTAAAAATGATTTCCAACTTATATTGTGAGTCAAAACAAGCCATCCATGTGGAAAAAAATGAAAGCAAAAGAGGAAATTGATTTTAACCTCCTAAGTGCCTATGTGTTTTTGACTAACCCCTTTATATGATGAGGGGACTAAGTGTGGTGCAACTTTAAAACATGATTGAAACCATTTTTAAGAAGGCAAATGGCCTTCCCCACATCTCAACAACTTTACAATGTGAATTTTTTCACAGATGCGTGGGTCTCAATGGAGACAGAGGCGCACAGAGCGCATGCACGCGAACAAAGAAAAGTTAATAAGCGCACGTGCATAGAGAAGAACTGTGACTTAAGTGTATGTGCGCATGATGCACGTCTGTGGGCCTAAAAACCCATGCATAGGTGACACAGGACCGAGAATGAAAAATCCGGATGGATTTCTCTCAATTCAACTTGGAATTGGCTGGTTGGCAGGTCGTCTTAGGCTGGTTAGTACACCTGCAAGTTAAACAAACTAAAAGAAGAGCTAGAAAAACCTAAATGGGGTAGGAAATTGATACCTTTCCCTAGTGGAGTCGCCAATCTGTTGTGCCTCTTTCATTACCTTAGTGAGAAAAATAGAGGTGCTTGCAAGCTCAGTTGGGTTTGCTGAGAAGGACAGCTACAAGGAAAAGGGTTAGAAAAAGAAAGATAAAACAACAACTAAGAATTGAACTAAGAAATAAAATTACAACTAAATTTATAAGCATAGGGACATAAAGAAAAAAATAACAATGAGACCCATGTCATCAATGATAAGGCTGATATTAGTGAAAGAAAACATCGAGAAACAAGGGGACTATGAGTCCCTTCTTCCTCCAAGGGAGGGCTCTTGGACCCCCACAAGTAAGCTCTTCTTACAACTTTGAAAATGAAAATGAAAATGGTGAAAGAATTCTTTGCTAATCCACTCAAGGGGTGAGATGGATTGCCCAATGCAATGGTGCAAGTATACTCTTGGCAATGATAGAAGATTCCTCAAGAGAATAATGGTAGCATAAATTTTCTTTGAATTCCTTGAAAAATGAAGTGTATCCATGGTCTTTTTATATCATTCCTTTGAGCTATTGTTCAACTAGTTTGTAGTGTGTAAAGAAGCTAATTAGGGAATTTCTAGGTCTTTGACCAGCCATCCAGTCGAATCCAGTCCAGATTTGAGTGTCAAATTGGCTTGGGAGCTGAACTAGAAGTGGGTGGGAGGCCAACCACTCTCATAAATGCGTCGTTTCTCAGGTGCCCGACTTTTTGCAATAACAGTTGTGCATCGTGCGCATGTGCGCGAATCTGGCGTTTATGTTTTGCGCATGTGCATGTGCGCCCAGTGTTTTCATAGCGCCCTTCAATTTTTCACTATTTTGTATAGTTTTTGACCCTTTATGAATGCTTTTGTGTTAATTTAGGTCCATGGATGACATCATAATTGTTTGATGATGCTGAATTCTTGTAACCATGTGCAGACGAAATTTCAGTGATAACAGTTATGCATTTGGTTTATATGCTATGTGTATATGATTTCATGATTTATGTTTGAAGCTTGAGAGAGAGAGAGGAAATGAGTTTCAATTGTTTCTCAATCTGAGTGAGTGAAATTCCTACAAGGAGTGCAGTGAAGTCGTCCACAAGGAGTGCATTGACAAGGGTTCAGAGTTTTATCTCTGAAAGCTCAGGAGGGATAACATTGTTCTCATTTCTACAGTAGTGCAGGTGGAGCATAGAAGCCGTGCAAGGTGTGCGCAGGCTAGTTGGAAGTTAGAACTCATCAACCATGGGTGAATTGAAGGACTATTGTCGCAAAGAGAGTGCACAGAGTCGAGATAATAAAATACTTAGAAGTATTTGAAAGGTTGTCACAAGGAGTGCGTGCAGGAGTCTTTTGAAGACTCGAGTTTGCGAAGGAAGGTCAAGAGGGTTAGTTCCTTGGAAACGTTCAAAGGGAGGCACAACAAAGTTGTTTTGCAGGTGGATAAGTTCCACCGAAGGAAGATCTTGATCATTTTGCAGGAGTTCTCAAGGAAGAAACAGACGGTCGAAATTCTCCATGTAGAATTCTCGAAGTCCCAAGAGCCGTCAGATCTTGCAGAAGAACAAGAGGAGTTACGGTGAGTGTTTTTCTAAGTTTAAGCTCAGGATAAATAGGTTCGTAGGATCCAAGTCGATGATGGCCGTTGGATCACTCGTGAACTCTCATCTCAGAGTTTGGAGGTTTGAAGGGGTAGGAGGATCCATGTCAAAGGTAGAGGACAATAGAGTGGACATGTGGCATACTTGATGACAATGTGAATTCAAACTCATTGACCATTTCGGGGATTCGTGAGTTGGAGAACCGAAAGCCTTACATCAAGATTTGCGAAATCGTGAAGTGCGAAGTCCTGAAAGGGCGAATTTTTTTTTCATGGGACCAGCATTGATAACAAGTCAGAATTTGGCATTTTGACATTTTGGAGGATAGGAGGTCGAGACTTTTGTCCTAAGATTCTTGAAATCACGCAACGCGATATAAGTACGGAGGAGGACACCATCAACCATTTCGCTGAATCGACATTTTGGGTTTCAAAAGTTGGAGGGTCAAGATACTTGGAAGGAGAAGTCGTGAAGTCGTGAGATCCAAAGTCTCGAAATCGGGAAAGGCGTGACCACATTGTTTGGTCAGAAGATTTGAATTGATGCATAGTGTTTGATCACGCGACTCAATTCATAAGGACCTATGGAGAAGCACCATTGTATGTGTGTGGGATTCCCCGAGGAGGAATCGAAGAGTCAATAGAGACTCAAAGGGAAGTTTAGAATGATCCTGAGTGGACCTTGACCTAAAGGTCAGGGGGGTCTGCACCAACATGGTATCAAAGCTTGACTCTATTTGTACATTTCAGATAGGGGGAGCGAGGAGGAGAAGAGTACTCTGGTATACATCAATTGTGATATCATAAGAGCTCAGAAAGGGACTTTGCTTTCTGTAGCAGAGAAAGGAAGAATATTTCTCAGCCATGCCACTAAGAAGAAGAGATATACCAATGTCTGATCCAGTAGTGGAAAGAGAAATGCGCGAACTATGTTCCATGCTTGATGCCATGGAGACAACACAGAGGCACACAGTTGATGTTGGGGATATCAGGGAGGCTGAAAGTGAAAATGAATCTAGACATGGAGAGGAATTCACAGTCGAAGATGCTGTAGATGAATGCCTATTTAGGGTTGTTGCAAGGATAGGTGCCAGAGCGAAAATGGACATTCCAGTATATGAGGGAAACTTGGATGTTGAAGAGCTTCTATATTGGATTAGAGCTCTGGATAAAGATTTTGACTATGAGGATGTCGAGGAAGACAGGAAAGTCAAACATGCTGTCACAAGACTTAAAGGGCATGCAACCTTATGGTGGGATGAACTGCAAGCTGACAGATGCTGCAAAGGCAAGCAGAAAATCAAAAGTTGGGATAGAATGGTCACAAAGATGAAGGAAAAATTCATACCCAGGGATTATCAAATCACTCTATTTCGGAGGATGCAGAATTTGAGACAGAAGTTGATGTCAATGAAGGAATACACTGAATAATTCGACAAGTTGAACATTAGGGCAGGTCATCGGGAAAATGATGATGAAAAGGTGTCCTGGTACATGAATGGTCTGAGATATGACATTCAGGATGAGATGAGCATGATGACCATCTGAACTGTGGAAGATGCTTATCAGATGGATCTGAAAGCTAAAGAGAAGATGAGCTGAAAGCAAGGTCAGAGAGGTTGAGGTAGAAGCCAAGATAGAGGCAAGACAGTTGCCCAAGACAAGACTCAGAAGCCTAAAGAAGAGGGAAAGAAACCTCAACCTCAAACTGAGAGAGGGGGAAGCTCATAGAGAGGTCAATATGCTGATAGAAATACTTTTCCTCAAACTAGAGGAAGAGGAAGAGGCAGAGGTGGAGAAATAAATGCTTTACCTGTGGAAATAATGGACACAAATCCTATGAATGTCCAGAAAAGAAGAAAGAAGGTGGTGAAACTCACATTGCTGAAGCTCAAGGACAGAATGTTGAGGCAGAAGATGCTGAAGGTGGAAGGTCATTGATGATGAGAAAAGTTCTCTTAACTCCAGAGAAGGAGGTGGATAACCCAGTCCAAAGCAACAAACTTTTTTAGACTGCT
>JASDQU010025990.1:10024-24756 GCA_032191745.1 Picea mariana | reverse complement strand
ACATCAAGCTTTGCAACTGTCTACACATCTCTACCACCATTCAAGAAGGTTGCCTTCACATACATCTCATGCACCTTCCATTTCATTACTACAACCAATGAAAGTATGGTTCTGACCTAGGTTTATCCACGGGATAAAATGTGTCCTCATGGTCAATTCCCTCCTTCTGAGAGAATCCTTGAGCCACAAATCTAGGTTTATACTTTTCAATACTTCCATCAGCTACAGGTTTCGTCTTGTAGATCCATTTTGAACTTACTACTAATTTATCCTTCGGTCTGGGAACCACATCCTAGACATCATTCTTTACTATGGACTAATATTCCTCCCTCATGGCATCCTTCCATGCCCTCTTTTCTACATCCTCTTCATAACTGGACAATTGTGCATTAATAATATCACAAAAACATGCCACATAGCTGGAATATGGTTTCGGCTTCTTACTTTCCCTGAGATAATTTTCTGAGGCACCATGTCTTTTTGCATCTCTGCTGAGATATTGTGCCCAAGATGGTCTTCTCTTGTGAGGAGGAATCTATGTTGGCATATGAGGTTCTTCCATGTCATTATCCTCATGAATGAATTCCTCTGGTTCAACTGCTTCTACCTATGGAACTCTAGTAACTTCATTCTCCTCCTCATTCTCCTCTTTTGCATAGTCCTGTTTTGATTTGTTGAAAGATGCACTCTCATTGAAGGTGACATCTCGGCTAATCTCAACTTTTCGATGAACAATATATATATTGTATGCCTTCGATGTGTCACTGTAACCAACAAATATGTCATTCTTTCCGAATGGATCCAATTTTGTCCTCTTTTCCTTGGGGACATGCAAAAATACGGGGTAGCCGAATATTCTTAGATGGCTTTCTTCCGGATTCTCTCCTAAAAACATCTCCTCTAGTGTCTTGTTTTCAAGTGCTTTGTGGGGACTTCTGTTTTGCATGTACATTGCATTCTTTTTTGCTTATGCCCAAAGATGCATAGGAAGATCTTGATCATGGATCATAGCCTTCACTACTTCCATGATCGTTTGATTCTTCCTTTCTGCTACTCCATTTTGCTGAGGATTGTAGGGAGTAGAAATCTCCCTCTTAATCCCAACTTCCTTTAAATATTATTTGAATTCCTTTGAAGTGAATTCTCCTCCATTATTTGATTGCAAGGTATTTATCTTCCTCTCTGTTAGGTTTTCTACAAGTTCCTTGAATTCTTTGAATTTTCCAAACACTTCATTATTTTCCTTCAACAAATAGATTCAAGTTTTACGTGAGTAATCATCAATAAAAGACACATAATATACATACCCACTTAGTGAAGTTGTTGACATCAGTCCACACACATCAGAGTGCACGATGTCCCATACTCTTTTGGCTTTGCTATCACTATTAGGAAAGGAGTGCTTCACGTTCTTTCCTTGTGCGCAACCTTTGCACACACCGTCTGGTTTTTCCTGGATCTCTGGTAGTCCCATCACCATCTTTCTCACACATGGTAGGGCCTTGTAATGTAGGTGAGAAAATATCCTATGCCATAATTCACTGGGATTCACAGTGTTGTGAATTAATGTTGAATCTGATCACCCTTTCAATTTGTAGAGTCCTCCCTCTTGAACTCCAATCACCGCAGCATTATCAAAAGTCTTCCCTGCAGGCCACATAAAAACTTGTCCATCAAAAAATGCAACAATGTAACCCTTCTCATCCAATGCTGAAATAGAGAGAAGGTTCTTCTTCAATCCAAGAACATAGAGAACTTCCTTCATCTTCATTGTCTTTCCCAAGTCTAACTTGTAGGAGTTTTATCCTACTCCTTTGATCAGATACTGATAGTCATCTCCCAATTTCACCTTATGCGGTGAATCCTTATGAGTAAGGTTAGACAAGGATTCTTTATAAACTGTCATGTACTTGGAAGCACCACTGCCCACTAACCTAATGTCACTTCCATGAGTGACAGTTCCTATAATGGATAAGATAAGAACATACTCCTCATCACTTGATTCATCTTCCTTTGCAACCTTCTTGGGTGGCTTGTCATCTTTAGTTGTATGGACATGATTCCTTTTACCACCTTTCTTTTCCCTTGGTCTCTCAATGAGGGAACAATTCCTACCAATGTGTCCCATTTTCTGACAACAGAAACATCTGATATTTGGGTTATTTCTTCGGCCCTTCTAAAACTTCTTGGGTGAGGAGGGTTCTTCTTTCTCTTTCCTTTCCTTGTGTAGACGGCTAGGGATTTATCATCATCTGTCATCTTCTCTTCTCTTGTTTCCATCCTTTCTTCTTCTTGGTTGCAATATTCCCATATGCTATTGAAATTGGGTAGCTTCCTTCTTGAGCACATCCCTTGAATAAATGCATCACATGACCTTGGGAGGCCATTCAAGGTGGTCATCACCATTTCTTCTCCATTCATTGTATCACCAATGGCTTCTATCTGCTCCTTGATCCAGTTGACTCTTGATAAGTAAGAGTTGATGGCTTCTGAATTCTACATCCTCACTTTCTTTAACTGAGTTCTCAAAGTCATTCTTTGAGTGATGTTGTTTCCTTCAAACAACCACGTTAAGGAATCCATGATTTCTTTTGGAGTGGATACTGAAGATATGTGATGAATAAGATGGTCCTTAATGGAATCTGCAATAATCATCTTTGCTTTGACCATATCCTTATTGTGCTTTTCTTTAGCCTCATCTCCCTCTAGTTATGAAACCTATTCTTTAGTGAACTTCTCTAGATCATGTTCTTTTAGGAGGAGGGATACTATGTACCTCCAGGCTCTGAAGTTGTCATCTCCCTCTAGCTTCTCATCAATCTTGGTTTTGGTAGTCATCGTGCCCCTAAATCACAAATTCTGTATTATGAAGATCTGATCCATGGAAAATATGTGATCCACTAGGGTGCACTTGATGGTGGTTTTGTCTTTTCCGGGAACCACTCCTATCAAGAAAAGTAGATAATTTTTTCTTCTAGATCTGCAAACTTTCTTCTATTCAATCCTACTCTAATACCATGTTATAATTTTAGAAGTTACAGTTATTTTCTTTAACATTCATTACCAATTTCATGTAATAGGATCACTGGAAGATAAACAATCACACAACACAAGATACATCCTGGGAAACCCTCGTGGGGGAGAAAACCCAACAACCAATTCTTCAGTACAGATTCCTTCAACCAATACAATGTCACATTATAGCTCTCCACAAATAGACCAAGACCAAGATACCAAAGACCAAGAAACCAAGACCTCATGCACTAGACATTCTTTGCTATGCTCCAAATACACAAGAGAAGGTGAGTTATGTGTGTGTACAAATGAGAGGAACTCAAGCTCTATTTATGCAAATAACTTGACTATGAAAAGGCGCAACCCCAAGAGGGGTCGTTTTGACTTTTACAATAAGGATAACAATAAAATAATAATTTATTTTGAGCATATTTATACAATAATGTTACAATAACCTTCTCGAGGTTTGATCAATACAAATAAAAAAAAATATCTTCCGTAGTTACATAAAAATATCAACAAGTGGTAGGTATATTAATTGTTTAAACCTTGATAACTAAAGTTGTTTCATTTTCTTATTAAAACAATTTACAACAATGTCCAAACAATAAACTAAAATACAAAGATTTTTCAAACATGAATGGCATTGAAATATTGTATACAAATTCTTTTGATATACTTGAGAATAATCAAATGTAGCAAGTCAAAATAAATTATCTTGCTTTAGTTTAGAAATTCAACATCTAACATACATGTGATCTATTAAGACATAATGAATCCTTACTTCTTGTGTTGCTTGTATGTATTTAATAACATTGAAGATGACCTTGCCTTAAGATTATTGCTTTGAAATATTAAACTATAACTCTATTTAAGAAATTGTGTGATTAAAACAAGTTCATAATTATCTTCATTGACGTTAGCATGTTTTCCAATCAATACCATGTTGTGATATTTCAGATATTGACTTAGTAGGTGCATATTTTATTTCAATAATTTAGAACTATGTATACTTTTGTGTTTTTTAAAGTGCCTAATATTGAAGAAAGGACATAAACTCTAGGAAAGTGATAAAATAAAAATCTTAGATTCATATGACGGTGCTAATGTTGAATGAATTCACTTACTTTTTATAATTATTGGAGTGAAACCAAGTCATGAAGATCATAGCATCCATATTATTAAGGTCACAAGTAACGCCCCCCTTCCATATGAAGATAAAATAGATGGGTGTAAATGTTTGAAAGGGAATGAATGAAGCTTCACTTAGTGGTATTGGAGATATTTGAAAAAGATGAAGATGATTTTCATGTACTTATTTAGTTGGATATTGTATCCCTTGATTTTGTTAATGTATGGAGGTAATTTTTATCACATATTAGTGGATCAATTGGAAACTCACTATTGTACTTGAATTTCCATATTGTGTTATGTTTGTACTTGAATTTATGTATGCAATATTATTTAAAGCAACTTTACATGTTTATAATTTAATCTCTTTCTTATTCATATGTATGACATTTTTATTTATTGTTTGAGTATATAATTTATATATTTATTTCACTGATATTGGATCAACATCAATATTGTATAGTGACATTATACAAATTCATGGTATTTAATAAAATATTTATATCATATAAATTTATGTTGAATATTCAATTGGGTCTATCTCAATTGGTTGGAAGGAGAAATGTTATCCTCCCCACACACGTTCAATTCTTGCTAGTGACATGTTGAGCTCTTCATGAGTATCTCATTGTAACAAATTAGATCAACTAATTAATGACTAAGATAGATAATAATAAATTCACTTGCATTATAAAGGACTACAAATAGAGCATTGTTAGTCATCTCCCCCAAAATAGTAGTTTATATACAAGTTTTAGTTGTTTTTTTGGGTTATAAATTAGTCAACTTATACTTTTGTTCATAGCAATAAAATCTCTTTTGAGTGCTCATGCACCATGTTATAATAGAGACCATCATAAAGAAAACATAAACCATGCCTACAATAAAAATGAAGATAACATGACATAATATAAAATATTTTTTTTATATCAACTGAAAATATATATTAAGCACATGTATACTCACCATCAATGATTTCATATGATATTAGTAAACCTTGTTATGTGTAAAACACCTTATGTGGATGCAAATTCACACTTTCGAGAATATGGTAGCATCTACCAATAACATCTACATTACTTTCATATATTCTTACCCAACACAATGTTCTACTAGTGTAAACCCCTACTAAGCATTCCAACACTCCAAAGAATATGTAATTTTCACTGGCTCATATTCAAACATAATAGGCAAGTTTTCATAACACGCATGGAAATAAATGTCTTAATGATAAAATCAAATGGATTTGTGTTGCACACCAAAATCCCATCTAGTTGAATGCTGTTTTTTCTACCAATATTGACAAAAGTACCATCTCTCAATAAGGGAGTCACATCTAAATAAGATGCCATTTAAAACCATCGCTTGATGATTGCAGTGGAATGTGTTTTATGGCATTCATCTAACCCACTACAAAATAATTGTGATTTTATTCTAGCTAATGAAGGATGGTGTAACATAAGATTGCGACCTTCATATGCATACACCACATGAATAGGTAATACATCATGCATACTATGTGTCCATGTATCATTGGTACCAATGGTATAAAGAATTATATCATTACCACAAGGATCTAATTCCATCAACTCTAGGTTTCTCGTGTAGGACTCATCAATAAATCTACATGTAATGATCTCTTCCAAACCATTTTATCCTTTAAGAAGAACAGTTATACCAAAGCTTTTGAATAAGGCCCCTAACATAGTGCATAGAATAACCTCAGAGTTGAAAAGGTATACACCTATCATTAGGTGGGATAGGTTGATAAGGTGTAGACATCACTATCACTCCAACAAGTATTTTTAGCGATTTTAGATCATTTTCATGAATTTCATTATTTTAGAGATAGTTGTCACTTCATTTCTAATCACTTCACTCATCTAGCATCTTCTTCGACACCTATTGGGAAAGATTCTTCTACAACTTTTGGTGGAAACAAATTCCTTTATTTATGTGGTAATGTATTAGGTATGTATCATTCACAATCGAATTTATTAAAAATAAATCTATAGTCATGATAGGATGCCCAAATGAGTTACACATGTTATACATAAAATCTCTTAATTGAAAATGGAAAAAAATAGTGAAAATAAAAATATATTTATATATGCATAGTATAAATACAAAATAATATATAACCTTTAGTAAGAAACTTAGATTTATTTTCTCCTTGGAACCAAGGTTTTAAGGTTTTAACTTTGCATCTAGAACAAAAATGATGCTCCTAATAAATTTCCACATCATGTTATTAAGGGTAAAATTGAGTATTGTGTATATAGTATATAATAAATAGTTAGTTTACCTTAGTTAGAAATAAAAAATTAGAAAATAGAAAAGCAGACTAACAAGCCTTCTAAGAATATAACTTGATTTGAAAAAATAGGAATTCCTAATACTTAAATTAACTAAACATAAATAAACTTAGATAAAGGTCCTCAAAAATTATTTCTTAATATTTAGATTAACTAAACATAAATAAATTTGGATAAAAATTCTCAAAAAATTATTTTAAATCATGCAATGAAAACCATAATCTTTCAAATACATAAAACCACAATTAATTATAGATAAACTAACAAAACATAAATTTATTAAGTAAAGACATAAATTTATTAAGTAAATTGAAGGATTATTCTACAAATTATATGTATGTTTCTTCATTAAACAACTCTTTATCACATGTAGCTTCAATCCTAGAGGGCCACAACCAATATCTAAAACATTTAATACAAATCATCCTTTAAAATCTCAAAAAAAAATCATCATTGGATTAATTTGTAGGCCTTAATGCTTTTCCACAATAGCACATAAGAAATTATTTATATCAAGCACCTTCAATAAATGATGGAACCCCAACATAAACACAATTAGGTCTAAAACAAAACACATCGAATAAGAAATAAATAAATCACTATGAATGACAATTAGGTCTAAAACAAAACACATCGAATAAGAAATAAATAAATCACTATGAATGGACAAATTAAATCACCACACTAGTGGATCACCATCATTTTCATTTTTAATGGTTCAAAAGATTTCCATGCCATCCAATTTGGTTTTTTAGGGACAACATCTAATATGATTTGATAAGTGTTTGTTTATGTAGAGAATCTAAGCTAGTTTGTTAAAGTGGTTCTCTCATAGTGATCGTTTAAGTAGGGAATTAGATTTATATTAGATAAGTGTTTGTTTATGTAGAAAATCTAATCTNAAAATAATTGTGATTTTATTCTAGCTAATGAAGGATGGTGTAACATAAGCTTGCGACCTTCATATGCATACACCACATGAATAGGTAATACATCATGCATACTATGTGTCCATGTATCATTGGTACCAATGGTATAAATAATTAAATCATTACCACAAGGATCTAATCCCATCAACTCTAGGTTTCTCGTGTAGGACTCGTCAATAAATCTACATGTAATGATCTCTTCCAAACCATTTTATCTTTTAAGAAGAACAATCATACCAAAGCTTTTGAATAAGGCCCCTAACATAGTGCATAGAACAACCTCAGAGTTGAAAAGGTATACACCTATCATTAGGTGGGATAGGTTGATAAGGTGTAGACATCACTATCACTCCAACAATAATTTTTAGCAATTTTAGATCATTTTCATGAATTTCATCATTTTAGAGATAGTTGTCACTTCATTTCTAATCACTTCACTCATCTAGCATCTTCTTCGACACCTATTGGGAAAGATTCTTCTACAACTTTTGGTGGAAACAAATTCCTTTATTTATGTGGTAATGTATTAGGTATGTATCATTCACGATCGAATTTATTAAAAATAAATCTACAGTCATGATAGGATGCCCAAATGAGTTACACATGTTATACATGAAATCTCTTAATTGGAAATGAAAAGAAACAGTGAAAAGAGAAATATATTTATATATGCATAGTATAAATACGAAATAATATATAACCTTTAGTAAGAAACTTAGATTTATTTTCTCCTTGGAACCAAGGTTTTAACTTTACATCCAAACAAAAATGATGCTCCTAATAAATTTCCACATCATGTTATTAAGGGTAAAATTGAGTATTGTGTATATAATAAATAGTTAGTTTACCCTAGTTAGAAATAAAAAAATGGAAAATAGAAAAGAAAACTAGCAAGCCTTCTAAGAATGTAACTTGACTTGAAAAAAATAGGAATTCCTAATACTTAGATTAACTAAACATAAATAAACTTGGATAAAGGTCTTCAAAAATTATTTCCTAATATTTAAATGAACTAAACATAAATAAACTTGATAAAAGTCCTCAAAAATCATTTTAAATTATGCAATGAAAATCATAATCTTTCAAATACATAAAACCACAATTAATTATAGATAAACTAACAAAACATAAATTTATTAAGCAAAGACATAAATTTATTAAATAAATTGAAGGATTATTCTACAAATTATATGTATGTTTCTCCATTAAACAACTCTTTATCACATGTAGCTTCAATCCTAGTGGGCCACAACTAATATCTAAAACATTTAATACAAATCATCCTTAAAAAAAAAAAATCATCATTGGAATAATTTGTAAGCCTTAATGCTTTTCCACAATAGCACATAAGAAATTATTTATATCAAGCACCTTCAATAAATGATGGAACCCCAACATAAATACATTTAGGTCTAAAACAAAACACATCTTCCAAAATATATAGCTTGGACGAATAAGAAATAAATAAATCATTATAAATGGACAAATTAAATCACCACACTAGTGGATCACCATCATTTTAATTTTTAATGGTTCAAAAGATTTCCATGCCATCCAATTTGGTTTGTTTAGGCACAACATCTACTATGATTTGATGAGTGTTTGTTTATGTAGAGAATCTAACCTAGTTTGTTAAAGTGGTTCTCTCGTAGTGATCGTTTAAGTAGGGAATTAGACTTATTTTTTTCATAATGTTCTCTTGTGCATCCAACTTGGTATATTTATGAGGTTGTCTTGTAGGGTTTATTCAAGTAGGGCGAATGATATAATTTGATCACAAGTTTTTAAAAAGTCCAAAAGATATATATAAAAAAAAAGATTTTCCAAATGTTCAAAGTCCTAACTGCTTTCATGAAAAATTCAAAATGGTAAGTTAACCTAACATTATTTATCACACAAAATAAGTAAATTGCAAATTCAAGGGGGTTAGGGATTTGACTTCTTATATAATTAATCTTTCGAATTACCTCTTAATGTAACTGCTAATCAATTTCCTATTAAAAATCCATTTTGGGGTGGTAGTTTCTTATGAGCTCAAAGCTACTAATCATTTTCCTATTTAAAATGCATTTTGAAGTAGTAGTTTTTTATAAACTTAAAACACGATGCTTTGATATCAAATGATATAGTAAGTAAAAATACTTTAATATTTATAATAATATTTTTTGCTAACACGTCAAAATGATGTAACATATAATAATAATAATAAAATATATTTTTAAGGTCACGATCAAGCTAAAGATCAAATTGATGTATGAGACCCCCGTATTTGTGAAACCAAAAAATAAATAACAGTTCACAAAATATATATATATATATATATATATATATATATATATATATAAACTCATATTTATACAAAATTGTATATAATGATATACTAAGCGTAAGATTTAAGTGTTTTACTGGAATTAACCTTAGATGTCCATTTATTAGGGTCACCATGAATAACCCAATGGGATCATGTCTTAACTATTAGAAGTTAATAACCACTCAAAATAGCAAATGAAAATTAAATTATATTAACATTTTTATGAATAACATGAAGGAAACTAAAACTTGAAGGTTTTTTATATGTGAAAACCATCCACCACTTTAACTAATCATTGATAGCACTAACTATTTTTTCCAGACAAAGAAATTTCACCTATATTAGAGAATATAAAAATCACATTTATGATTTTCCACTCTTTTTTAACAGTTGTTTACATATAGACGGATCTTCCAGGTATTACAACCCATTATTGATCAAGCGGTTTACAACAACAATGAAACGAAAAAGCCCATGTTTGTGATGTTCCATTATCAAAAGCAATAATTACTCATGTTGCGCTTGTATAACAACATTTTCCTCCATCCTGCGGGTAGCCTATTCCTATGACAGTGATAAAATTGATCAAAAAACATTGATGAGATGTGTGGTACCTAGCACATTGTCTATCCACCTTGTGTAGACAATCTGACTAATGTGCTCTCTGTCTGCAAGTGCTCTTTTTGATAATTCATCATCTGTTTTGTTAAATTGCTTGTAGGAGTGTATAAATGTTAAGTTCTCAAAATGGCTATGAATCCTCAATATACGGTCCTTCCAGCGTTCCAGCGCCAAGTTGTGGAGCCTGCATATGCCTTTACACCATTCTATCACCAGTTTAGAGTCCCTGGTGATTTGGATCGTCTGTATATTGTGTAATTTTTCTAGGAACAGAGTTGTCCACACTCCGATCAGCTCCGCTCTCTTATTTGTACTAGCTCCCAGGTTAAATGTCCATTTGATAATATAGTTTGGATCAATCTGAATGACACCACCGACCCCACTGCAAAGTTTTTTTCTCGTTGCCACACCATCGAACCAACCAACAATCCCCTGAAGCTTCGGAGGAAATCTGATCATTACTGTTGTTTTTTCTCCCTGATGAACCTTACTCGCCTTAAAGATCAACAGTAAATTTTTTGCCACCACCATCAGAATCGTAGAGCCATTATTAAAGAGAGTGTTATTTCGTTCTGGCCAAAGACTCCAACAAACCACTGTTGGTAATGTAATAAAGGATTTTGTTGGAATTCTAAATCCGTAAGACATTCTTCAATCGAATTGCTCTTCCAATTCAGTGAGAGATTTAATGTCTCTTCTAAGCTAGTCCAAACCTGTCGAGTGAAAGGACAGGTAACAAAGAGATGATGGACTGTCTCATGATTGTTGCGACACAAGACACATATACTAGGCCCTTCCCATCCACGAGCCACCAGAGCATCCCAGGTAAGAATCTTCCTCTTTAATAGCAGCCAAAAACAGAATTTTAATTTCATAGCCAAATGCCACTTCCAAATTTTTGAATACCACTCTCCATTATTTTGAATCCACAAAGTCTCTAACAACGCTCTATAAAGGTTTTTAACTGTAGGGAAGCCTGAACCATCACCCCCTGACCATCTGAGCTTGTCCTCTTCGCAGCTTAGTATAATTCCTGTGCCCGCGAGTGCTCGTCTGTACCCATCCCATTCAAGTGCAATGCCTCTGCTTAAGCCCAACTGTGAGGAGTCTTTCCAATATGTCACCGGAGACGAAAATATAGAAGTGTTCCTTGCTTGGTAGAGAAAAGTTGGACCACTATTTTTTAAAGCGTTCATTAGAGGGTTCGATAGAAAGGATGAATTTCCTAGGCCCGTAATCTGGTCCCTGCCTACCTGTATTGAGCAACCATTACCTATCTTCCATCATAGCCAGTGATCAAGAAGAGGCTTAGATTTTAATAATTTTCTCCAGATAGGTGAGTGGTCATCTTGTGGGTTTGTGTCCAATATAAACCAGAGACGGATAGAGACTATCGATATGTATTTTTCTCTTATTACCTTTTGCCAGATTCCCTCAGTGGACATCCCAGACCAGAGAGTTTTTGCCGCAAGAGCTTTGTTGAAGAGTTCTAAATTCTTTATCCCCCATCCTTCATCTTTTTTTGGTCTTGTAAGACTGTCCCAATTACAAAGATGATAACGTTTCTTATCCTTTCCCCCTGACCAAAAAAAAATGAAGATTAGTTGTCTAAGTCTGTTTAGAATAGAAGATGGGATAACATCCATTGACATCCAGAAAACAGGAAGGTTGACCAGCACTGCTTTAATAAAAACAAGGCAACCTCCCAAGGATAGCCAACGATTACACCAATGGTCAAGTCTCTTTTCAATTTTTTTTATAAGCCAGCCCCAATCCATAGCTTTGTAGCCATTCGGTTTAAGAAAATACAATAAATACTTAAAGCCGGAATCCAGTGGTTCAAAGACATATGGAAAGAGATTTTTGTAAGGCCGCAACTCCTCCTCCTCTAAGTCAGCGGTTTGAAAAGTTGATTTACCTTCATTAATCTGTAGTCTTGAAGCTTTTTGAAAAACTTTCAAAATCCCATCAATCACGGTCCACTCCGCTATGTATGCCTTCGTCAAAATCAGCACATTGTCCACAAATAGAAGGTGTAAAATATTCGTAATAGTTGATAACTTTATCCCTGTAAGTGTGTCGGCTTCCTTCTCCTTTTGGAACAGGATGATCAAACTTTCCATAGCCAAGATAAAAAGGAGTGTTGATAATGGGAAACCCTGTCTGAGTCCCTTACCTCTTTGAAAAAACTTCGAAGGCTCCCCGTTTATTAGGACAGCATATGGCATTGATGTCACACAGCTCATAATCCACCTTGTGGTTGCTAATCCGAAACTAGACTTGATTAGTATCATTCTTAGAAACTCCCAGCTGATCATATCATAGGCTTTTCTCAATTCTAGCTTTAGAATTAAGACCTTTGAATTTTTTTCTTTTATGATGTGGATGCATTCCTGTGCCGTCCCCACCGCATCCAAAATTTGTCTACCATGTAAGAAGCCCAACTACTCCTCGGCTAGGCCTTTGGACAGAATCGGCCTCAGTCAATTAGCCAACAGTTTTGTGATTATATTATAGCACAAGTTATAGAGCGAGATGGGCGATAATCCCTGAAAGAGGTGGGGATATTAGCTTTTGGAATTAACACTAAGAAAGTGGAATTTAGTGATTTTATCACATCTCCATTCTGTCTGGATTCCTCAACCATGCCAAGAAGATCATCACCCACCAGCTCAAAATAGTGGAGGAAGAACTCCACATTCCAACCATCTGGGCCTGGGCTTTTATCTTTGGTAAATCCCTTTAGAATATTCTCAATGTCCTCCAAAGAGCATGGTTTTTCTAAACTCTGAGTATCTTCCTCGGTCACCATTAATCAATAAAGGTTTTCCACTAATGATTGTTCCTCGTTGATCATTCCTTCATTGTTGCCCAGGTGTTTAAAATATTTTACAGCTTCCTCCTTTAAATCAGTTTGCCCTGTAATTTTTCTCCCCTCCTCTGAAAGTAAATCCCAGATGTGTTTATGGTTTTTCTGAGCGCTAGCTACTTTGTGGAAGAACTTTGTATTACAATCTTTGCTTTGTAACCACACCACTCGACTTTTCTGGCGCCATGATTCTTCTTCTTTTTTTAATAAATGAAGTCTAGTAGCCTCCTTTTTACTTATCTGCTCTGTTATATCCACATTCTACATATCCACTAGTGATAGTTGGTATAACTGTTGTAATTCCTCTTCAAGAGTGTGCAACTATTGAGTTAAGAGTTTTTTTTGGATCTTGCTCCACTTTTTTACTTCAGATTTGAGGCTTTTAAGCTTCCAAACCAGTCTGCGTTGACGCCCAGTTTCTTGTAAAAATTTTGGATTCTACCAAATCTCAGTGACTATGCGTGTGAAATCCTCATCCCCTATCCAACACGGATTTAGTTTAAACGGACAGTGTCTTTGCTAATGTGCGCAGTCAAGTTCAAGGACAATGGGGGTGTGGTCAGAGACAAAAGGCATTGCCACCCAAGCCTGGTAGCGAGCCACCTTCTCAAGGAGGTTCGATGACACAAAGTGTCTATCAAATCTTTTTGAAATGGCATCCGCCCCCTGCCGACCATTCCTCCATGTTGGAAGCAGTGCTTCAGGAATAATATCAACCATTCCTCCCGCTGTGAAAGATTCTTTTAGGAATGATGTCAGTGAATCCTGGTGACCATGAGAGCCCCAGATCTCCCCTTCTGAGAGCGTGAAATTAAAATCACCTGCCATAATCAAATGTTGATAGGAGATGACACCCCAATCTATAACCTTCTACCAAAAATATTCTCTATGTGTGTAAGAACCATATACATTAAGAAAGGAGAGTTGTACCTTTAGTTCAAAGCTGAATCCAGTGCACAGTAAACCCCCACAACCGATGAAGGGTCTTAAATCGAACTTTGAAGGATCCCAAGCCACTAAAAGGCCCCCTGATCTTCCATCAGAACTTACCGCTGCAGAGTACCACTCTGGTTTAAGGCGATGAAGGAAAGACCGAGCCCGATTCTCATCCACTAGAGTTTCTTGAAGAAATAAGATCTCTGGTTGATACTGTTGAAAAAGACGACGTATCGAGGTGAGTTTATGGGAGCCCCTCACTCCCCTATCATTTAAGGACAAAAGGATCATGATTTCAGGCGTGCTAGGGCTTTAATTCCTCTAAGCACCCCTTGTTCGGATTCAGAAGATGAGATCAGAACCTGTTCCTTATAGCCTCCCTACACTCGTTTCTGAGCACTCCATGTTTTTAATGGTGAAATCTCACAACCTAAACCCTTCGACCACACAAATCCTTTTGAGCCCAAGGTCGATAGATCTCCCCCGTGGCTCTGTGAAGAAAGACCATGTGACAATGAAGGGTCAACAGAAAGAACCTCTTTCCCTTGGAAGATGTGTAGAGCTAGAGGTTCTGGAAGTTCATGGAGCGCTTGGGTTTCTGAAAT